>JAEIFK010000218.1:0-26299 GCA_018901825.1 Drosophila funebris | reverse complement strand
CAGTATAATGCACTGTATAGGGTTCTATAATAAAAGTACTATATATTTTATTTAAATAACCTATTAATTTAATAGAAGCAAGTACATAACAGCTATTTAAAGAAAATTCTTTTGAAACTCTCATTTCGCATGTGAAGTCTTTGCGTGCTTATAGCACCAAGGTATATATATATATACGTCGCTTCATTTACTTCTGCATGTATCGCTTTCGTTCGCTGTCTCGCTCGTACACATGGGCTGCCCGTAAAGCCCAAAAAAATTAATGGAAAAATTACTTATATTTCTATTCTGATTATCTGTCTTATTTATTAACCGATCTTGATGAAACTTTCAGCATTCCTTCTATATAATATCATTTACGCATCTGGTCAGTTAGAGGTGTCTACGATGAAAAATGAGGCCAATATTGGTATTTTTTCGATTTGCGGTGGGTAGAGGGAGGTAGCCAAAAGTGAAAATAAACTTGATCTGGGGATAGTATAAAGGCACTTTCTTGTCAAATTTGGTGCCTCTTGCTCTTATAGATTGTGAGATCGGCGCGCTCATACAGACGGACGGATGGACAGATGGACGGACAGAAGGACGGACTGACGGACAGGCAGACGAAAATGGCTCAATCGACTCGGCTGTTGATACTGATCAAGAATATATATACTTTATGGGGTGATGCCTCCATCTGCCTGTTACATACTTTTTGCCCAAGACCAATATATCCCTGTACAGAGTATAAAAAGGGTTCAGTCGACCGCAACCGACAGTATAATGCACTGTATAGGGTTCTATAATAAAAGTACTAAGATAAGCCTATTAATTTAATAGAAGCAAGTACATAACAGCTATTTAAAGAAAATTCTTTTGAAACTCTCATTTCGCATGTGAAGTCTTTGCGTGCTTATAGCACCAAGGTATATATATATATACGTCGCTTTATTTACTTCTGCATGTATCGCTTTCGTTCGCTGTCTCGCTCGTACACATGGGCTGCCCGTAAAGCCCAAAAAAATTAATGGAAAAATTACTTATATTTCTATTCTGATTATCTGTCTTATTTATTAACCGATCTTGATGAAACTTTCAGCATTCCTTCTATATAATATCATTTACGCATCTGGTCAGTTAGAGGTGTCTACGATGAAAAATGAGGCCAATATTGGTATTTTTTCGATTTGCGGTGGATAGAGGGAGGTAGCCAAAAGTGAAAATAAACTTGATCTGGGGATAGTATAAAGGCACTTTCTTGTCAAATTTGGTGCCTCTTGCTCTTATAGATTGTGAGATCGGCGCGCTCATACAGACGGACGGATGGACAGATGGACGGACAGAAGGACGGACTGACGGACAGGCAGACGAAAATGGCTCAATCGACTCGGCTGTTGATACTGATCAAGAATATATATACTTTATGGGGTGATGCCTCCATCTGCCTGTTACATACTTTTTGCCCAAGACCAATATATCCCTGTACAGAGTATAAAAAGGGTTCAGTCGACCGCAACCGACAGTATAATGCACTGTATAGGGTTCTATAATAAAAGTACTAAGATAAGCCTATTGAATTTAATAGAAGCAAGTACATAACAGCTATTTAAAGAAAATTCTTTTGAAACTCTCATTTCGCATGTGAAGTCTTTGCGTGCTTATAGCACCAAGGTATATATATATATACGTCGCTTCATTTACTTCTGCATGTATCGCTTTCGTTCGCTGTCTCGCTCGTACACATGGGCTGCCCGTAAAGCCCAAAAAAATTAATGGAAAAATTACTTATATTTCTATTCTGATTATCTGTCTTATTTATTAACCGATCTTGATGAAACTTTCAGCATTCCTTCTATATAATATCATTTACGCATCTGGTCAGTTAGAGGTGTCTACGATGAAAAATGAGGCCAATATTGGTATTTTTTCGATTTGCGGTGGATAGAGGGAGGTAGCCAAAATTGAAAATAAACTTGATCTGGGGATAGTATAAAGGCACTTTCTTGTCAAATTTGGTGCCTCTTGCTCTTATAGATTGTGAGATCGGCGCGCTCATACAGACGGACGGATGGACAGATGGACGGACAGAAGGACGGACTGACGGACAGGCAGACGAAAATGGCTCAATCGACTCGGCTGTTGATACTGATCAAGAATATATATACTTTATGGGGTGATGCCTCCATCTGCCTGTTACATACTTTTTGCCCAAGACCAATATATCCCTGTACAGAGTATAAAAAGGGTTCAGTCGACCGCAACCGACAGTATAATGCACTGTATAGGGTTCTATAATAAAAGTACTAAGATAAGCCTATTAATTTAATAGAAGCAAGTACATAACAGCTATTTAAAGAAAATTCTTTTGAAACTCTCATTTCGCATGTGAAGTCTTTGCGTGCTTATAGCACCAAGGTATATATATATATACGTCGCTTTATTTACTTCTGCATGTATCGCTTTCGTTCGCTGTCTCGCTCGTACACATGGGCTGCCCGTAAAGCCCAAAAAAATTAATGGAAAAATTACTTATATTTCTATTCTGATTATCTGTCTTATTTATTAACCGATCTTGATGAAACTTTCAGCATTCCTTCTATATAATATCATTTACGCATCTGGTCAGTTAGAGGTGTCTACGATGAAAAATGAGGCCAATATTGGTATTTTTTCGATTTGCGGTGGATAGAGGGAGGTAGCCAAAATTGAAAATAAACTTGATCTGGGGATAGTATAAAGGCACTTTCTTGTCAAATTTGGTGCCTCTTGCTCTTATAGATTGTGAGATCGGCGCGCTCATACAGACGGACGGATGGACAGATGGACGGACAGAAGGACGGACTGACGGACAGGCAGACGAAAATGGCTCAATCGACTCGGCTGTTGATACTGATCAAGAATATATATACTTTATGGGGTGATGCCTCCATCTGCCTGTTACATACTTTTTGCCCAAGACCAATATATCCCTGTACAGAGTATAAAAAGGGTTCAGTCGACCGCAACCGACAGTATAATGCACTGTATAGGGTTCTATAATAAAAGTACTAAGATAAGCCTATTAATTTAATAGAAGCAAGTACATAACAGCTATTTAAAGAAAATTCTTTTGAAACTCTCATTTCGCATGTGAAGTCTTTGCGTGCTTATAGCACCAAGGTATATATATATATACGTCGCTTCATTTACTTCTGCATGTATCGCTTTCGTTCGCTGTCTCGCTCGTACACATGGGCTGCCCGTAAAGCCCAAAAAAATTAATGGAAAAATTACTTATATTTCTATTCTGATTATCTGTCTTATTTATTAACCGATCTTGATGAAACTTTCAGCATTCCTTCTATATAATATCATTTACGCATCTGGTCAGTTAGAGGTGTCTACGATGAAAAATGAGGCCAATATTGGTATTTTTTCGATTTGCGGTGGATAGAGGGAGGTAGCCAAAATTGAAAATAAACTTGATCTGGGGATAGTATAAAGGCACTTTCTTGTCAAATTTGGTGCCTCTTGCTCTTATAGATTGTGAGATCGGCGCGCTCATACAGACGGACGGATGGACAGATGGACGGACAGAAGGACGGACTGACGGACAGGCAGACGAAAATGGCTCAATCGACTCGGCTGTTGATACTGATCAAGAATATATATACTTTATGGGGTGATGCCTCCATCTGCCTGTTACATACTTTTTGCCCAAGACCAATATATCCCTGTACAGAGTATAAAAAGGGTTCAGTCGACCGCAACCGACAGTATAATGCACTGTATAGGGTTCTATAATAAAAGTACTAAGATAAGCCTATTAATTTAATAGAAGCAAGTACATAACAGCTATTTAAAGAAAATTCTTTTGAAACTCTCATTTCGCATGTGAAGTCTTTGCGTGCTTATAGCACCAAGGTATATATATATATACGTCGCTTTATTTACTTCTGCATGTATCGCTTTCGTTCGCTGTCTCGCTCGTACACATGGGCTGCCCGTAAAGCCCAAAAAAATTAATGGAAAAATTACTTATATTTCTATTCTGATTATCTGTCTTATTTATTAACCGATCTTGATGAAACTTTCAGCATTCCTTCTATATAATATCATTTACGCATCTGGTCAGTTAGAGGTGTCTACGATGAAAAATGAGGCCAATATTGGTATTTTTTCGATTTGCGGTGGGTAGAGGGAGGTAGCCAAAAGTGAAAATAAACTTGATCTGGGGATAGTATAAAGGCACTTTCTTGTCAAATTTGGTGCCTCTTGCTCTTATAGATTGTGAGATCGGCGCGCTCATACAGACGGACGGATGGACAGATGGACGGACAGAAGGACGGACTGACGGACAGGCAGACGAAAATGGCTCAATCGACTCGGCTGTTGATACTGATCAAGAATATATATACTTTATGGGGTGATGCCTCCATCTGCCTGTTACATACTTTTTGCCCAAGACCAATATATCCCTGTACAGAGTATAAAAAGGGTTCAGTCGACCGCAACCGACAGTATAATGCACTGTATAGGGTTCTATAATAAAAGTACTAAGATAAGCCTATTAATTTAATAGAAGCAAGTACATAACAGCTATTTAAAGAAAATTCTTTTGAAACTCTCATTTCGCATGTGAAGTCTTTGCGTGCTTATAGCACCAAGGTATATATATATATACGTCGCTTTATTTACTTCTGCATGTATCGCTTTCGTTCGCTGTCTCGCTCGTACACATGGGCTGCCCGTAAAGCCCAAAAAAATTAATGGAAAAATTACTTATATTTCTATTCTGATTATCTGTCTTATTTATTAACCGATCTTGATGAAACTTTCAGCATTCCTTCTATATAATATCATTTACGCATCTGGTCAGTTAGAGGTGTCTACGATGAAAAATGAGGCCAATATTGGTATTTTTTCGATTTGCGGTGGGTAGAGGGAGGTAGCCAAAAGTGAAAATAAACTTGATCTGGGGATAGTATAAAGGCACTTTCTTGTCAAATTTGGTGCCTCTTGCTCTTATAGATTGTGAGATCGGCGCGCTCATACAGACGGACGGATGGACAGATGGACGGACAGAAGGACGGACTGACGGACAGGCAGACGAAAATGGCTCAATCGACTCGGCTGTTGATACTGATCAAGAATATATATACTTTATGGGGTGATGCCTCCATCTGCCTGTTACATACTTTTTGCCCAAGACCAATATATCCCTGTACAGAGTATAAAAAGGGTTCAGTCGACCGCAACCGACAGTATAATGCACTGTATAGGGTTCTATAATAAAAGTACTAAGATAAGCCTATTAATTTAATAGAAGCAAGTACATAACAGCTATTTAAAGAAAATTCTTTTGAAACTCTCATTTCGCATGTGAAGTCTTTGCGTGCTTATAGCACCAAGGTATATATATATATACGTCGCTTTATTTACTTCTGCATGTATCGCTTTCGTTCGCTGTCTCGCTCGTACACATGGGCTGCCCGTAAAGCCCAAAAAAATTAATGGAAAAATTACTTATATTTCTATTCTGATTATCTGTCTTATTTATTAACCGATCTTGATGAAACTTTCAGCATTCCTTCTATATAATATCATTTACGCATCTGGTCAGTTAGAGGTGTCTACGATGAAAAATGAGGCCAATATTGGTATTTTTTCGATTTGCGGTGGATAGAGGGAGGTAGCCAAAATTGAAAATAAACTTGATCTGGGGATAGTATAAAGGCACTTTCTTGTCAAATTTGGTGCCTCTTGCTCTTATAGATTGTGAGATCGGCGCGCTCATACAGACGGACGGATGGACAGATGGACGGACAGAAGGACGGACTGACGGACAGGCAGACGAAAATGGCTCAATCGACTCGGCTGTTGATACTGATCAAGAATATATATACTTTATGGGGTGATGCCTCCATCTGCCTGTTACATACTTTTTGCCCAAGACCAATATATCCCTGTACAGAGTATAAAAAGGGTTCAGTCGACCGCAACCGACAGTATAATGCACTGTATAGGGTTCTATAATAAAAGTACTAAGATAAGCCTATTAATTTAATAGAAGCAAGTACATAACAGCTATTTAAAGAAAATTCTTTTGAAACTCTCATTTCGCATGTGAAGTCTTTGCGTGCTTATAGCACCAAGGTATATATATATATACGTCGCTTTATTTACTTCTGCATGTATCGCTTTCGTTCGCTGTCTCGCTCGTACACATGGGCTGCCCGTAAAGCCCAAAAAAATTAATGGAAAAATTACTTATATTTCTATTCTGATTATCTGTCTTATTTATTAACCGATCTTGATGAAACTTTCAGCATTCCTTCTATATAATATCATTTACGCATCTGGTCAGTTAGAGGTGTCTACGATGAAAAATGAGGCCAATATTGGTATTTTTTCGATTTGCGGTGGATAGAGGGAGGTAGCCAAAATTGAAAATAAACTTGATCTGGGGATAGTATAAAGGCACTTTCTTGTCAAATTTGGTGCCTCTTGCTCTTATAGATTGTGAGATCGGCGCGCTCATACAGACGGACGGATGGACAGATGGACGGACAGAAGGACGGACTGACGGACAGGCAGACGAAAATGGCTCAATCGACTCGGCTGTTGATACTGATCAAGAATATATATACTTTATGGGGTGATGCCTCCATCTGCCTGTTACATACTTTTTGCCCAAGACCAATATATCCCTGTACAGAGTATAAAAAGGGTTCAGTCGACCGCAACCGACAGTATAATGCACTGTATAGGGTTCTATAATAAAAGTACTAAGATAAGCCTATTAATTTAATAGAAGCAAGTACATAACAGCTATTTAAAGAAAATTCTTTTGAAACTCTCATTTCGCATGTGAAGTCTTTGCGTGCTTATAGCACCAAGGTATATATATATATACGTCGCTTTATTTACTTCTGCATGTATCGCTTTCGTTCGCTGTCTCGCTCGTACACATGGGCTGCCCGTAAAGCCCAAAAAAATTAATGGAAAAATTACTTATATTTCTATTCTGATTATCTGTCTTATTTATTAACCGATCTTGATGAAACTTTCAGCATTCCTTCTATATAATATCATTTACGCATCTGGTCAGTTAGAGGTGTCTACGATGAAAAATGAGGCCAATATTGGTATTTTTTCGATTTGCGGTGGATAGAGGGAGGTAGCCAAAATTGAAAATAAACTTGATCTGGGGATAGTATAAAGGCACTTTCTTGTCAAATTTGGTGCCTCTTGCTCTTATAGATTGTGAGATCGGCGCGCTCATACAGACGGACGGATGGACAGATGGACGGACAGAAGGACGGACTGACGGACAGGCAGACGAAAATGGCTCAATCGACTCGGCTGTTGATACTGATCAAGAATATATATACTTTATGGGGTGATGCCTCCATCTGCCTGTTACATACTTTTTGCCCAAGACCAATATATCCCTGTACAGAGTATAAAAAGGGTTCAGTCGACCGCAACCGACAGTATAATGCACTGTATAGGGTTCTATAATAAAAGTACTAAGATAAGCCTATTAATTTAATAGAAGCAAGTACATAACAGCTATTTAAAGAAAATTCTTTTGAAACTCTCATTTCGCATGTGAAGTCTTTGCGTGCTTATAGCACCAAGGTATATATATATATACGTCGCTTCATTTACTTCTGCATGTATCGCTTTCGTTCGCTGTCTCGCTCGTACACATGGGCTGCCCGTAAAGCCCAAAAAAATTAATGGAAAAATTACTTATATTTCTATTCTGATTATCTGTCTTATTTATTAACCGATCTTGATGAAACTTTCAGCATTCCTTCTATATAATATCATTTACGCATCTGGTCAGTTAGAGGTGTCTACGATGAAAAATGAGGCCAATATTGGTATTTTTTCGATTTGCGGTGGATAGAGGGAGGTAGCCAAAATTGAAAATAAACTTGATCTGGGGATAGTATAAAGGCACTTTCTTGTCAAATTTGGTGCCTCTTGCTCTTATAGATTGTGAGATCGGCGCGCTCATACAGACGGACGGATGGACAGATGGACGGACAGAAGGACGGACTGACGGACAGGCAGACGAAAATGGCTCAATCGACTCGGCTGTTGATACTGATCAAGAATATATATACTTTATGGGGTGATGCCTCCATCTGCCTGTTACATACTTTTTGCCCAAGACCAATATATCCCTGTACAGAGTATAAAAAGGGTTCAGTCGACCGCAACCGACAGTATAATGCACTGTATAGGGTTCTATAATAAAAGTACTAAGATAAGCCTATTAATTTAATAGAAGCAAGTACATAACAGCTATTTAAAGAAAATTCTTTTGAAACTCTCATTTCGCATGTGAAGTCTTTGCGTGCTTATAGCACCAAGGTATATATATATATACGTCGCTTCATTTACTTCTGCATGTATCGCTTTCGTTCGCTGTCTCGCTCGTACACATGGGCTGCCCGTAAAGCCCAAAAAAATTAATGGAAAAATTACTTATATTTCTATTCTGATTATCTGTCTTATTTATTAACCGATCTTGATGAAACTTTCAGCATTCCTTCTATATAATATCATTTACGCATCTGGTCAGTTAGAGGTGTCTACGATGAAAAATGAGGCCAATATTGGTATTTTTTCGATTTGCGGTGGATAGAGGGAGGTAGCCAAAATTGAAAATAAACTTGATCTGGGGATAGTATAAAGGCACTTTCTTGTCAAATTTGGTGCCTCTTGCTCTTATAGATTGTGAGATCGGCGCGCTCATACAGACGGACGGATGGACAGATGGACGGACAGAAGGACGGACTGACGGACAGGCAGACGAAAATGGCTCAATCGACTCGGCTGTTGATACTGATCAAGAATATATATACTTTATGGGGTGATGCCTCCATCTGCCTGTTACATACTTTTTGCCCAAGACCAATATATCCCTGTACAGAGTATAAAAAGGGTTCAGTCGACCGCAACCGACAGTATAATGCACTGTATAGGGTTCTATAATAAAAGTACTAAGATAAGCCTATTAATTTAATAGAAGCAAGTACATAACAGCTATTTAAAGAAAATTCTTTTGAAACTCTCATTTCGCATGTGAAGTCTTTGCGTGCTTATAGCACCAAGGTATATATATATATACGTCGCTTCATTTACTTCTGCATGTATCGCTTTCGTTCGCTGTCTCGCTCGTACACATGGGCTGCCCGTAAAGCCCAAAAAAATTAATGGAAAAATTACTTATATTTCTATTCTGATTATCTGTCTTATTTATTAACCGATCTTGATGAAACTTTCAGCATTCCTTCTATATAATATCATTTACGCATCTGGTCAGTTAGAGGTGTCTACGATGAAAAATGAGGCCAATATTGGTATTTTTTCGATTTGCGGTGGATAGAGGGAGGTAGCCAAAATTGAAAATAAACTTGATCTGGGGATAGTATAAAGGCACTTTCTTGTCAAATTTGGTGCCTCTTGCTCTTATAGATTGTGAGATCGGCGCGCTCATACAGACGGACGGATGGACAGATGGACGGACAGAAGGACGGACTGACGGACAGGCAGACGAAAATGGCTCAATCGACTCGGCTGTTGATACTGATCAAGAATATATATACTTTATGGGGTGATGCCTCCATCTGCCTGTTACATACTTTTTGCCCAAGACCAATATATCCCTGTACAGAGTATAAAAAGGGTTCAGTCGACCGCAACCGACAGTATAATGCACTGTATAGGGTTCTATAATAAAAGTACTATGATAAGTCTATTGATTTAATAGAAGCAAGTACATAACAGCTATTTAAAGAAAATTCTTTTGAAACTCTCATTTCGCATGTGAAGTCTTTGCGTGCTTATAGCACCAAGGTATATATATATATACGTCGCTTCATTTACTTCTGCATGTATCGCTTTCGTTCGCTGTCTCGCTCGTACACATGGGCTGCCCGTAAAGCCCAAAAAAATTAATGGAAAAATTACTTATATTTCTATTCTGATTATCTGTCTTATTTATTAACCGATCTTGATGAAACTTTCAGCATTCCTTCTATATAATATCATTTACGCATCTGGTCAGTTAGAGGTGTCTACGATGAAAAATGAGGCCAATATTGGTATTTTTTCGATTTGCGGTGGATAGAGGGAGGTAGCCAAAATTGAAAATAAACTTGATCTGGGGATAGTATAAAGGCACTTTCTTGTCAAATTTGGTGCCTCTTGCTCTTATAGATTGTGAGATCGGCGCGCTCATACAGACGGACGGATGGACAGATGGACGGACAGAAGGACGGACTGACGGACAGGCAGACGAAAATGGCTCAATCGACTCGGCTGTTGATACTGATCAAGAATATATATACTTTATGGGGTGATGCCTCCATCTGCCTGTTACATACTTTTTGCCCAAGACCAATATATCCCTGTACAGAGTATAAAAAGGGTTCAGTCGACCGCAACCGACAGTATAATGCACTGTATAGGGTTCTATAATAAAAGTACTAAGATAAGCCTATTAATTTAATAGAAGCAAGTACATAACAGCTATTTAAAGAAAATTCTTTTGAAACTCTCATTTCGCATGTGAAGTCTTTGCGTGCTTATAGCACCAAGGTATATATATATATACGTCGCTTCATTTACTTCTGCATGTATCGCTTTCGTTCGCTGTCTCGCTCGTACACATGGGCTGCCCGTAAAGCCCAAAAAAATTAATGGAAAAATTACTTATATTTCTATTCTGATTATCTGTCTTATTTATTAACCGATCTTGATGAAACTTTCAGCATTCCTTCTATATAATATCATTTACGCATCTGGTCAGTTAGAGGTGTCTACGATGAAAAATGAGGCCAATATTGGTATTTTTTCGATTTGCGGTGGGTAGAGGGAGGTAGCCAAAATTGAAAATAAACTTGATCTGGGGATAGTATAAAGGCACTTTCTTGTCAAATTTGGTGCCTCTTGCTCTTATAGATTGTGAGATCGGCGCGCTCATACAGACGGACGGATGGACAGATGGACGGACAGAAGGACGGACTGACGGACAGGCAGACGAAAATGGCTCAATCGACTCGGCTGTTGATACTGATCAAGAATATATATACTTTATGGGGTGATGCCTCCATCTGCCTGTTACATACTTTTTGCCCAAGACCAATATATCCCTGTACAGAGTATAAAAAGGGTTCAGTCGACCGCAACCGACAGTATAATGCACTGTATAGGGTTCTATAATAAAAGTACTATGATAAGCCTATTAATTTAATAGAAGCAAGTACATAACAGCTATTTAAAGAAAATTCTTTTGAAACTCTCATTTCGCATGTGAAGTCTTTGCGTGCTTATAGCACCAAGGTATATATATATATACGTCGCTTCATTTACTTCTGCATGTATCGCTTTCGTTCGCTGTCTCGCTCGTACACATGGGCTGCCCGTAAAGCCCAAAAAAATTAATGGAAAAATTACTTATATTTCTATTCTGATTATCTGTCTTATTTATTAACCGATCTTGATGAAACTTTCAGCATTCCTTCTATATAATATCATTTACGCATCTGGTCAGTTAGAGGTGTCTACGATGAAAAATGAGGCCAATATTGGTATTTTTTCGATTTGCGGTGGATAGAGGGAGGTAGCCAAAATTGAAAATAAACTTGATCTGGGGATAGTATAAAGGCACTTTCTTGTCAAATTTGGTGCCTCTTGCTCTTATAGATTGTGAGATCGGCGCGCTCATACAGACGGACGGATGGACAGATGGACGGACAGAAGGACGGACTGACGGACAGGCAGACGAAAATGGCTCAATCGACTCGGCTGTTGATACTGATCAAGAATATATATACTTTATGGGGTGATGCCTCCATCTGCCTGTTACATACTTTTTGCCCAAGACCAATATATCCCTGTACAGAGTATAAAAAGGGTTCAGTCGACCGCAACCGACAGTATAATGCACTGTATAGGGTTCTATAATAAAAGTACTAAGATAAGCCTATTAATTTAATAGAAGCAAGTACATAACAGCTATTTAAAGAAAATTCTTTTGAAACTCTCATTTCGCATGTGAAGTCTTTGCGTGCTTATAGCACCAAGGTATATATATATATACGTCGCTTCATTTACTTCTGCATGTATCGCTTTCGTTCGCTGTCTCGCTCGTACACATGGGCTGCCCGTAAAGCCCAAAAAAATTAATGGAAAAATTACTTATATTTCTATTCTGATTATCTGTCTTATTTATTAACCGATCTTGATGAAACTTTCAGCATTCCTTCTATATAATATCATTTACGCATCTGGTCAGTTAGAGGTGTCTACGATGAAAAATGAGGCCAATATTGGTATTTTTTCGATTTGCGGTGGATAGAGGGAGGTAGCCAAAAGTGAAAATAAACTTGATCTGGGGATAGTATAAAGGCACTTTCTTGTCAAATTTGGTGCCTCTTGCTCTTATAGATTGTGAGATCGGCGCGCTCATACAGACGGACGGATGGACAGATGGACGGACAGAAGGACGGACTGACGGACAGGCAGACGAAAATGGCTCAATCGACTCGGCTGTTGATACTGATCAAGAATATATATACTTTATGGGGTGATGCCTCCATCTGCCTGTTACATACTTTTTGCCCAAGACCAATATATCCCTGTACAGAGTATAAAAAGGGTTCAGTCGACCGCAACCGACAGTATAATGCACTGTATAGGGTTCTATAATAAAAGTACTAAGATAAGCCTATTAATTTAATAGAAGCAAGTACATAACAGCTATTTAAAGAAAATTCTTTTGAAACTCTCATTTCGCATGTGAAGTCTTTGCGTGCTTATAGCACCAAGGTATATATATATATACGTCGCTTCATTTACTTCTGCATGTATCGCTTTCGTTCGCTGTCTCGCTCGTACACATGGGCTGCCCGTAAAGCCCAAAAAAATTAATGGAAAAATTACTTATATTTCTATTCTGATTATCTGTCTTATTTATTAACCGATCTTGATGAAACTTTCAGCATTCCTTCTATATAATATCATTTACGCATCTGGTCAGTTAGAGGTGTCTACGATGAAAAATGAGGCCAATATTGGTATTTTTTCGATTTGCGGTGGATAGAGGGAGGTAGCCAAAATTGAAAATAAACTTGATCTGGGGATAGTATAAAGGCACTTTCTTGTCAAATTTGGTGCCTCTTGCTCTTATAGATTGTGAGATCGGCGCGCTCATACAGACGGACGGATGGACAGATGGACGGACAGAAGGACGGACTGACGGACAGGCAGACGAAAATGGCTCAATCGACTCGGCTGTTGATACTGATCAAGAATATATATACTTTATGGGGTGATGCCTCCATCTGCCTGTTACATACTTTTTGCCCAAGACCAATATATCCCTGTACAGAGTATAAAAAGGGTTCAGTCGACCGCAACCGACAGTATAATGCACTGTATAGGGTTCTATAATAAAAGTACTAAGATAAGCCTATTAATTTAATAGAAGCAAGTACATAACAGCTATTTAAAGAAAATTCTTTTGAAACTCTCATTTCGCATGTGAAGTCTTTGCGTGCTTATAGCACCAAGGTATATATATATATACGTCGCTTCATTTACTTCTGCATGTATCGCTTTCGTTCGCTGTCTCGCTCGTACACATGGGCTGCCCGTAAAGCCCAAAAAAATTAATGGAAAAATTACTTATATTTCTATTCTGATTATCTGTCTTATTTATTAACCGATCTTGATGAAACTTTCAGCATTCCTTCTATATAATATCATTTACGCATCTGGTCAGTTAGAGGTGTCTACGATGAAAAATGAGGCCAATATTGGTATTTTTTCGATTTGCGGTGGATAGAGGGAGGTAGCCAAAATTGAAAATAAACTTGATCTGGGGATAGTATAAAGGCACTTTCTTGTCAAATTTGGTGCCTCTTGCTCTTATAGATTGTGAGATCGGCGCGCTCATACAGACGGACGGATGGACAGATGGACGGACAGAAGGACGGACTGACGGACAGGCAGACGAAAATGGCTCAATCGACTCGGCTGTTGATACTGATCAAGAATATATATACTTTATGGGGTGATGCCTCCATCTGCCTGTTACATACTTTTTGCCCAAGACCAATATATCCCTGTACAGAGTATAAAAAGGGTTCAGTCGACCGCAACCGACAGTATAATGCACTGTATAGGGTTCTATAATAAAAGTACTAAGATAAGCCTATTAATTTAATAGAAGCAAGTACATAACAGCTATTTAAAGAAAATTCTTTTGAAACTCTCATTTCGCATGTGAAGTCTTTGCGTGCTTATAGCACCAAGGTATATATATATATACGTCGCTTCATTTACTTCTGCATGTATCGCTTTCGTTCGCTGTCTCGCTCGTACACATGGGCTGCCCGTAAAGCCCAAAAAAATTAATGGAAAAATTACTTATATTTCTATTCTGATTATCTGTCTTATTTATTAACCGATCTTGATGAAACTTTCAGCATTCCTTCTATATAATATCATTTACGCATCTGGTCAGTTAGAGGTGTCTACGATGAAAAATGAGGCCAATATTGGTATTTTTTCGATTTGCGGTGGGTAGAGGGAGGTAGCCAAAAGTGAAAATAAACTTGATCTGGGGATAGTATAAAGGCACTTTCTTGTCAAATTTGGTGCCTCTTGCTCTTATAGATTGTGAGATCGGCGCGCTCATACAGACGGACGGATGGACAGATGGACGGACAGAAGGACGGACTGACGGACAGGCAGACGAAAATGGCTCAATCGACTCGGCTGTTGATACTGATCAAGAATATATATACTTTATGGGGTGATGCCTCCATCTGCCTGTTACATACTTTTTGCCCAAGACCAATATATCCCTGTACAGAGTATAAAAAGGGTTCAGTCGACCGCAACCGACAGTATAATGCACTGTATAGGGTTCTATAATAAAAGTACTAAGATAAGCCTATTAATTTAATAGAAGCAAGTACATAACAGCTATTTAAAGAAAATTCTTTTGAAACTCTCATTTCGCATGTGAAGTCTTTGCGTGCTTATAGCACCAAGGTATATATATATATACGTCGCTTTATTTACTTCTGCATGTATCGCTTTCGTTCGCTGTCTCGCTCGTACACATGGGCTGCCCGTAAAGCCCAAAAAAATTAATGGAAAAATTACTTATATTTCTATTCTGATTATCTGTCTTATTTATTAACCGATCTTGATGAAACTTTCAGCATTCCTTCTATATAATATCATTTACGCATCTGGTCAGTTAGAGGTGTCTACGATGAAAAATGAGGCCAATATTGGTATTTTTTCGATTTGCGGTGGATAGAGGGAGGTAGCCAAAAGTGAAAATAAACTTGATCTGGGGATAGTATAAAGGCACTTTCTTGTCAAATTTGGTGCCTCTTGCTCTTATAGATTGTGAGATCGGCGCGCTCATACAGACGGACGGATGGACAGATGGACGGACAGAAGGACGGACTGACGGACAGGCAGACGAAAATGGCTCAATCGACTCGGCTGTTGATACTGATCAAGAATATATATACTTTATGGGGTGATGCCTCCATCTGCCTGTTACATACTTTTTGCCCAAGACCAATATATCCCTGTACAGAGTATAAAAAGGGTTCAGTCGACCGCAACCGACAGTATAATGCACTGTATAGGGTTCTATAATAAAAGTACTAAGATAAGCCTATTAATTTAATAGAAGCAAGTACATAACAGCTATTTAAAGAAAATTCTTTTGAAACTCTCATTTCGCATGTGAAGTCTTTGCGTGCTTATAGCACCAAGGTATATATATATATACGTCGCTTTATTTACTTCTGCATGTATCGCTTTCGTTCGCTGTCTCGCTCGTACACATGGGCTGCCCGTAAAGCCCAAAAAAATTAATGGAAAAATTACTTATATTTCTATTCTGATTATCTGTCTTATTTATTAACCGATCTTGATGAAACTTTCAGCATTCCTTCTATATAATATCATTTACGCATCTGGTCAGTTAGAGGTGTCTACGATGAAAAATGAGGCCAATATTGGTATTTTTTCGATTTGCGGTGGGTAGAGGGAGGTAGCCAAAAGTGAAAATAAACTTGATCTGGGGATAGTATAAAGGCACTTTCTTGTCAAATTTGGTGCCTCTTGCTCTTATAGATTGTGAGATCGGCGCGCTCATACAGACGGACGGATGGACAGATGGACGGACAGAAGGACGGACTGACGGACAGGCAGACGAAAATGGCTCAATCGACTCGGCTGTTGATACTGATCAAGAATATATATACTTTATGGGGTGATGCCTCCATCTGCCTGTTACATACTTTTTGCCCAAGACCAATATATCCCTGTACAGAGTATAAAAAGGGTTCAGTCGACCGCAACCGACAGTATAATGCACTGTATAGGGTTCTATAATAAAAGTACTAAGATAAGCCTATTAATTTAATAGAAGCAAGTACATAACAGCTATTTAAAGAAAATTCTTTTGAAACTCTCATTTCGCATGTGAAGTCTTTGCGTGCTTATAGCACCAAGGTATATATATATATACGTCGCTTCATTTACTTCTGCATGTATCGCTTTCGTTCGCTGTCTCGCTCGTACACATGGGCTGCCCGTAAAGCCCAAAAAAATTAATGGAAAAATTACTTATATTTCTATTCTGATTATCTGTCTTATTTATTAACCGATCTTGATGAAACTTTCAGCATTCCTTCTATATAATATCATTTACGCATCTGGTCAGTTAGAGGTGTCTACGATGAAAAATGAGGCCAATATTGGTATTTTTTCGATTTGCGGTGGGTAGAGGGAGGTAGCCAAAATTGAAAATAAACTTGATCTGGGGATAGTATAAAGGCACTTTCTTGTCAAATTTGGTGCCTCTTGCTCTTATAGATTGTGAGATCGGCGCGCTCATACAGACGGACGGATGGACAGATGGACGGACAGAAGGACGGACTGACGGACAGGCAGACGAAAATGGCTCAATCGACTCGGCTGTTGATACTGATCAAGAATATATATACTTTATGGGGTGATGCCTCCATCTGCCTGTTACATACTTTTTGCCCAAGACCAATATATCCCTGTACAGAGTATAAAAAGGGTTCAGTCGACCGCAACCGACAGTATAATGCACTGTATAGGGTTCTATAATAAAAGTACTAAGATAAGCCTATTAATTTAATAGAAGCAAGTACATAACAGCTATTTAAAGAAAATTCTTTTGAAACTCTCATTTCGCATGTGAAGTCTTTGCGTGCTTATAGCACCAAGGTATATATATATATACGTCGCTTCATTTACTTCTGCATGTATCGCTTTCGTTCGCTGTCTCGCTCGTACACATGGGCTGCCCGTAAAGCCCAAAAAAATTAATGGAAAAATTACTTATATTTCTATTCTGATTATCTGTCTTATTTATTAACCGATCTTGATGAAACTTTCAGCATTCCTTCTATATAATATCATTTACGCATCTGGTCAGTTAGAGGTGTCTACGATGAAAAATGAGGCCAATATTGGTATTTTTTCGATTTGCGGTGGGTAGAGGGAGGTAGCCAAAAGTGAAAATAAACTTGATCTGGGGATAGTATAAAGGCACTTTCTTGTCAAATTTGGTGCCTCTTGCTCTTATAGATTGTGAGATCGGCGCGCTCATACAGACGGACGGATGGACAGATGGACGGACAGAAGGACGGACTGACGGACAGGCAGACGAAAATGGCTCAATCGACTCGGCTGTTGATACTGATCAAGAATATATATACTTTATGGGGTGATGCCTCCATCTGCCTGTTACATACTTTTTGCCCAAGACCAATATATCCCTGTACAGAGTATAAAAAGGGTTCAGTCGACCGCAACCGACAGTATAATGCACTGTATAGGGTTCTATAATAAAAGTACTAAGATAAGCCTATTAATTTAATAGAAGCAAGTACATAACAGCTATTTAAAGAAAATTCTTTTGAAACTCTCATTTCGCATGTGAAGTCTTTGCGTGCTTATAGCACCAAGGTATATATATATATACGTCGCTTCATTTACTTCTGCATGTATCGCTTTCGTTCGCTGTCTCGCTCGTACACATGGGCTGCCCGTAAAGCCCAAAAAAATTAATGGAAAAATTACTTATATTTCTATTCTGATTATCTGTCTTATTTATTAACCGATCTTGATGAAACTTTCAGCATTCCTTCTATATAATATCATTTACGCATCTGGTCAGTTAGAGGTGTCTACGATGAAAAATGAGGCCAATATTGGTATTTTTTCGATTTGCGGTGGGTAGAGGGAGGTAGCCAAAAGTGAAAATAAACTTGATCTGGGGATAGTATAAAGGCACTTTCTTGTCAAATTTGGTGCCTCTTGCTCTTATAGATTGTGAGATCGGCGCGCTCATACAGACGGACGGATGGACAGATGGACGGACAGAAGGACGGACTGACGGACAGGCAGACGAAAATGGCTCAATCGACTCGGCTGTTGATACTGATCAAGAATATATATACTTTATGGGGTGATGCCTCCATCTGCCTGTTACATACTTTTTGCCCAAGACCAATATATCCCTGTACAGAGTATAAAAAGGGTTCAGTCGACCGCAACCGACAGTATAATGCACTGTATAGGGTTCTATAATAAAAGTACTATGATAAGCCTATTGATTTAATAGAAGCAAGTACATAACAGCTATTTAAAGAAAATTCTTTTGAAACTCTCATTTCGCATGTGAAGTCTTTGCGTGCTTATAGCACCAAGGTATATATATATATACGTCGCTTCATTTACTTCTGCATGTATCGCTTTCGTTCGCTGTCTCGCTCGTACACATGGGCTGCCCGTAAAGCCCAAAAAAATTAATGGAAAAATTACTTATATTTCTATTCTGATTATCTGTCTTATTTATTAACCGATCTTGATGAAACTTTCAGCATTCCTTCTATATAATATCATTTACGCATCTGGTCAGTTAGAGGTGTCTACGATGAAAAATGAGGCCAATATTGGTATTTTTTCGATTTGCGGTGGATAGAGGGAGGTAGCCAAAATTGAAAATAAACTTGATCTGGGGATAGTATAAAGGCACTTTCTTGTCAAATTTGGTGCCTCTTGCTCTTATAGATTGTGAGATCGGCGCGCTCATACAGACGGACGGATGGACAGATGGACGGACAGAAGGACGGACTGACGGACAGGCAGACGAAAATGGCTCAATCGACTCGGCTGTTGATACTGATCAAGAATATATATACTTTATGGGGTGATGCCTCCATCTGCCTGTTACATACTTTTTGCCCAAGACCAATATATCCCTGTACAGAGTATAAAAAGGGTTCAGTCGACCGCAACCGACAGTATAATGCACTGTATAGGGTTCTATAATAAAAGTACTATGATAAGTCTATTAATTTAATAGAAGCAAGTACATAACAGCTATTTAAAGAAAATTCTTTTGAAACTCTCATTTCGCATGTGAAGTCTTTGCGTGCTTATAGCACCAAGGTATATATATATATACGTCGCTTCATTTACTTCTGCATGTATCGCTTTCGTTCGCTGTCTCGCTCGTACACATGGGCTGCCCGTAAAGCCCAAAAAAATTAATGGAAAAATTACTTATATTTCTATTCTGATTATCTGTCTTATTTATTAACCGATCTTGATGAAACTTTCAGCATTCCTTCTATATAATATCATTTACGCATCTGGTCAGTTAGAGGTGTCTACGATGAAAAATGAGGCCAATATTGGTATTTTTTCGATTTGCGGTGGATAGAGGGAGGTAGCCAAAATTGAAAATAAACTTGATCTGGGGATAGTATAAAGGCACTTTCTTGTCAAATTTGGTGCCTCTTGCTCTTATAGATTGTGAGATCGGCGCGCTCATACAGACGGACGGATGGACAGATGGACGGACAGAAGGACGGACTGACGGACAGGCAGACGAAAATGGCTCAATCGACTCGGCTGTTGATACTGATCAAGAATATATATACTTTATGGGGTGATGCCTCCATCTGCCTGTTACATACTTTTTGCCCAAGACCAATATATCCCTGTACAGAGTATAAAAAGGGTTCAGTCGACCGCAACCGACAGTATAATGCACTGTATAGGGTTCTATAATAAAAGTACTATGATAAGTCTATTGATTTAATAGAAGCAAGTACATAACAGCTATTTAAAGAAAATTCTTCATTGAAACTCTCATTTCGCTGTCTTGCTCGTACACATGGGCTGCCCGTAAAGTTTAAAAAAAACAAGCGGATCAGTCGAGGCGCATGCGACAGTATAGTACCTTGCATCAGTATTCACAACTGAAGTTGGGTATGACTACAGTCGACCGCAGTCGACAGTGGGAGACTCTGTACTAATCGTGAATAGCAAAATCTACGCATTCAAAAAATATTGTACAGATAGCAAAACGAATCTTCCGAGCCTCGAACTCGCGATCCCTTGATTCACAGTCTAATGCTCTACGCCCTGTGCCACCGGCAAACCGACCCGCAAGCCGACAAGATTAAAATAACTGAATTCGTATTTCCCATTCATTGCCGCCTTGAAAGTTTCTTTTGCTCAAAAAATTCTCCATCTTTTTTGCATTGCTATGTACTATGCGGATACATAGAAAGTATTCTCTAATGCAAAGCAATCAATAGTGAACAACACAAGTGCTTATGTATTGGTTTTATTAAATTGCAAGTACGTTAAAGATTGCCTGCATTTGCAAAAAAAAAATTTAAAAAAAATTTTTGCGGTCTGAGCAAGCTTCGAACCCCAGACCTGTCGCGCGCAAATCCTATGTTCTCTAAGCTAAGCCACTACTTCATATAGTTCGAAGACGGCAATCTCTATACTTATGCAGCACGAATTTTAGCATTTGACATATATGTACACTAATTCGAATTTCTAACTAAATTTTGTTATTTCTATTTTTTAAGATTTTGCTACTTTCTGACAAATTATGCAGAATTTATAATATATATTTAAATAAAATAGCAATAATTAATTAATAATTGAAAAATATAACTCAAATTTGTAATTGTCAGCAGCGAGATTTGAACCCGCGCACCCGTAGCGAGTCTTGCTGTTGTTGTTGCTGTAATGCTGCTTAGCCCTCATGAATTTGTAGGTCATTCATTCCTTAAAATCTCCTTTGTTTATGGTCCGATCGTGATGAAATTTTCGGAAAACGTCCGCACGCGGGCGCACTTGATGTGTACCAAATCTGCCAAATGTGGCAAGTCTGTAGCTCTTATAATAGGTTTTTTTCGATTTTCGGGGGCGGAAGGGGGCGTGGCAAAAATCTAAAACAAACTTGATCTGCCTGCACACTATACGGGTGTTGTCACCAAATTTGGTAGCTCTAGCTCTTATAGTCTCTGAGATCTAGGTGTTCATACGGACGGACAGACGGACAGACGGACAGACGAACAGACAGACAGACGGACAGGCGGACATGGCTATATCGTCTCGGCTATTGATGCTGATCAAGAATATATACTACTTTATAGGGTCGGAGATGACTCCTTCTGCCTGTTACGCACAAATCGCTTTCGTCAAACTTAGAAGACTATGTACTTTTAGTACAGAGTCTAAAAATGGAAAAATTACTTATATTTCTATTCTGATTATCTGTCTTATTTATTAACCGAACTTGATGAAACTTTCAGCATTCCTTCTATATAATATCATTTACGCATCTGTGAGTTAGAGGCGTCAAAAAAAAAAAATGAGGCCAATATAAGGGGGTGACAAAAAAAAAGAAGACAAGATTGATAGTATTTTTTCGATTTGCGGTGGATAGAGGGAGGTAGCCAAAATTGAAAATAAACTTGATCTGGGGATAGTATAAAGGCACTTTCTTGTCAAATTTGGTGCCTCTTGCTCTTATAGATTGTGAGATCGGCGCGCTCATACAGACGGACGGATGGACAGATGGACGGACAGAAGGACGGATTGACGGACAGGCAGACGAAAATGGCTCAATCGACTCGGCTGTTGATACTGATCAAGAATATATATACTTTATGGGGTGATGCCTCCATCTGCCTGTTACATACTTTTTGCCCAAGACCAATATATCCCTGTACAGAGTATAAAAAGGGTTCAGTCGACCGCAACCGACAGTATAATGCACTGTATAGGGTTCTATAATAAAAGTACTATGATAAGTCTATTGATTTATTGAAATTGTATTATTGAAATTATTGATTATTGAAAATTCACAAGAGTTTTTGTGAATTGTTAATATTAATTTACTAACAATTAATTTATTTTGGTGGCTTTTAAAATTCTCGTTCGACAAATTCAACCCATTTATAAATTTCTACTTAAGCCTAGCTTAACCTATGGCGGCGAAGTGAGGCGAATTCGCTCTCAGAGCGAATGACGAAAACTTTATTGCGCTCTCACTTCGCCCTAAACCTAAGAATCCAAGTATGTTACTCTTATCTTAAATAACTCTAATAATTTAATAAAATACACGCCGAAGTGCGGCGACATCGGCCGCAAATAGAGAATGGGCGGAGTGCTCGGAGTCGGTCCAACCAAATTCGCTCATGAAGAGGACTCACGAGCGCTCTTGGACCAGCATGACAATTCGTTAAATGCAGGTAAAGAGGAGCATTTGCAAGTCGTCCCCCCTCGCAACATCTTAAAGGAGTCCCAAGATCCGTTATACTCATGTATAAACGGATTGAGACGTTGTAGGCTATGACCTACACGCGTGCCCTTTCGAACTCTATGAATGTCATCTTTAATTTCAACTTTTTGGATGACGTCAACTAATTTTTCAAAAGCTTCTTTTCTTTCTTGTGCCGTAGGTATTTTTTCAACAACTTCATTTTTGTTCTTACATTTCCTAGTGAAACGGAACACAAACGCTCGCATTGAGACGTCTGCGAAGTTTGGAATCTCGAGCGGTATCGTTAACTGAATCAAAGTTGAATTCAGCTGCTGCCACGAGTTGTCCAAGCTCAGAGGGATAGACTCATCCCAGTATAGCTTTTGAAGCCAGAGCTCTCGGAGCAGGATCTTTGCCTTGATAACCAGAGAGCTTAACAGGCCAAGTGGAACAAATAATCGAGACGAAACCGAGAGAATGTTCCGTTTAGTCGCTCTAAGACCCATAAATGAATTGTCTATCTTAAATTGAAAGACGTCTTCATTTGGCAACCACAACACGCCCAGTGGCAACTTCGGAAGAGTTACCAAGCTGATTTGGATTCGACTTAAATGGTAGTCGTACTTCAATTCGACCTGACGGCAATATTTTTAAATTATCTAGAAAGTGGCTCACATAACTGGTGCTCAACTATTCGCACCTTTTTTACCGAAGGCAATTCTTCCAATGACCCCAATTTCTGCAATGTTGTGTCTATCGATGTATGTGTCTTTTCTTTACAACTCAGGTTTACTACCTGATCAGTGTTCGGACCTGTAGGCGTATAGCGTCCTGACACGATCCATCCCAAAAGCGTTTTTTGCAGAATTGGGCAATTCGGACCTTGTTTAATTTGACCGACAGAGAGCAGTTCAAAGAACGTCTGAGCTCCGATGAGCATGTCGATCTTCTGTGGCTTTTAGAAATATGGGTCAGCTAATTGCAGGCTCTCAGGGATTTTCCAGCCACTGATATTGACCGTGTGGTCAGGCTGATACCCAGAAATGGTATCTAAGATCCAAAGATCCAGCGAGAACTCACTGCAATTGACTCGCGACTTCACCACAGAATGTATCTTGCTTTTCACTTGTGTGTTGCACTCAGCAATTCCAAGCAAGCTGATACTAGCCTCTTCTCTACTCAGCTGCAATCGTTGAGCTAGCTCGTCTGTTACGCAATAAATTTACGAACCAGAATCAAGCAGAGCCCTGGCCAAAACGAAATCGCCACTTTTCGTTTTGACACTAACGACTGCTGTGGCTAGGATCACACTATCAGACGAATTCGCATGCATAGCATGTGATGTCGATGGTTGATCCTGGGCAGAGTCAAGGGGTGGTGGTAACGTTCGAGGGCCAGAAACGGCAGAATATCTATGCAGCAGCGTATTATGTGAACGACTGCATACTCTGCATTTGTTCGCCTTACATCTGGCAACAGTGTGTCCCTTCCGAAGACAATTAATGCATAATGGAGCTGCTTTAGCGAACTCGAAACACTGTTGCACTGATTGTGCAGCATATGCAGAACATGAAAATAAACTGCGATTATTGTTTTTGGAAGCAGTCTTTGGCTCTGACTTAGAGCTATCGGATAATAGTTTTGACAAAACTCCAGCAATTAAGTGCTGATATCTACGATTCAAAACTGCTTCGCAATCACTCCACATTGGAATGGTTGTATAATCGAGTTGGTCTTCCCATTTAGCTTTGGTCATTGGATCAACGCTGTTCATAACAAGGTGAACGATGATTGCATTGGATATCTTTTTATCATCACCTATCGAGAGAAGTGAGCCATATATGGCGGAGACTGTGTCTATTCTCGATCGTAAAGCAGCAGCAGAAGGCTGCGCTATTTTTGGTAGGCTAAAGAGAGCGTTAATATTATCATTAAATATTAGACAATCATTGTCATACACTGTCTTTAGCCTGTCCAAGGCCTTCGGATAATTCTCCTCATCTACATGGTATGCTCTTACAGTCCCCAGAGCTTCACCGGACAGACAAGATATCAGATGATTAAATTTCTCTATGGCTGGAATTGACGTATCATTATGGACGAGGGTTTCAAACAGTCTAATAAAATTTTTGAACTCTGAGTATTTTCCGCTAAACTTGGGAAGTGCCAGAAGAGGAAGACGTGTACGAGGAGCCGCAACGGGATTGACTGCTTGTGCAACAGGAGCCAGTCTCTGAATAATGGACTTTAAGCGAGCCTTCGTTGTTATGCAGAGCTCTTCTTAACTCGCCACGATATTCATCGTCTGGATCAAAAGATTCTACTCGAGTTTGATATTTTAACGCTGTATCTATATGAGTAGCCAACATTTCTAGTCTACATTCCAATTCTGTAGCTTCAAGGTTTAATTTACCCTTGGTAATTTGGTCATTTACACGTTGTATGCTTTTCATGCATACATTACGTTTCTTTTTCGAATCATCAAAAGTTTCCTTAGTGTTTGCCATGACGATAATTAAATTCGAATCTCTTTATTAAATTAAAATAAGATTGAATTTATTATCAATAGCACTCGTTTAGACGTAAACGTTAAAAAGAAGCAAAAATAAACGAACGCTAACAAATGACGAACGACTTTTGAAAATGAATATGCCTGACCAACAATGGGGGGGAACGAACGTCTGAGCGAAGTGAAATTAATAAAGCAATTATTGCCGCTCTGCACTAATCGCACAAATTATAAGTAAAAACTCCAAAGCGGTTACTTATTTATTAAGTGCTCAACTACTTTACATATGTGCTAAGAATTGAAAGCGTTGGCTTTATTAGCACAACCAATAAAATTGTGGCTGTTTAGCTTTCAATTTTTAGCACAGTACCTGCTGTTCGGGACTTTTAATTGCCGATGCAACTTCCCGTGGCATTTCCAGTTCCAATGACCTCCAAAGGGACTCCAAAGGTGAATGCCAATATGGTAACGTCCAACGACGATCACAGGAAGCAATTTTGGCACGACCGGCGCGATGAATTTATAATTATTATTTATATTTTCAATTTGTCGCGGGCCACACAAAGTCTCAATTGAGCACTGCACTGCACTTAGAATTGTCAACAAAAAAATCAAATTAAAATTGTCCACCCGGGGGCGCCATGAAAATTCACAAGAGTTTTTGTGAATTGTTAATATTAATTTACTAACAATTAATTTATTTTGGTGGCTTTTAAAATTGATTTTTGCTGCGATTATGCGTGTTTTAATTCTCGTTCGACAAATTCAACCCATTTATAAATTTCGACTTAAGCCTAGCTTAACCTGTGGCGGCGAAGTGAGGCGAATTCGCTCTCAGAGCGAATGACGAAAACTTTATTGCGCTCTCACTTCGCCCTAAACCTAAGAATCCAAGTATGTTACTCTTATCTTAAATAACTCTAATAATTTAATAAAATACATGCCGAAGTGCGGCGACAAGAAGCAAGTACATAACAGCTATTTAAAGAAAAATCTTTTTGAAACTCGCATTTCGCATGTGAAGTCTTTGCGTGTTTATAGTACCAAGCTATATATATATACGTCGCTTCATTTACTTCTGCATGTATCGCTTTCGTTCGCTGTCTCGCTCGCACACATGGGCTACCCGTAAAGCCCAAAAGATTCAATGGAAAAATTAC
>JAEIFK010000215.1:0-14802 GCA_018901825.1 Drosophila funebris | reverse complement strand
GCTTTTATAATACGCTTTTTTCGAATTGACGGGGCGGAAGTAGGCGTGGTAAAAATCTAAAACAAACCTTATCTGCCTGCACACTATAAGAGTGTTGTCATTAAATTTGGTAACTTTAGCTCTATAGTCTCTGAGATCTAGGTGTTCATCCGGACGGACAGACGGACAGACGGACATGGCTATATCGTCTCGGCTGTTGATGCTGATCAAGAATATATATACTTTATAGGGTCGGAGATGACTCCTTCGCCTGTTACGCACAAATCGCTTTCGTCCAACTTAGAAGACTATGTACTTTTCTAAAGTATAGAGTCTAATAACAGCAATTAATTAATAATTGAAAAATAAAACTCAAATTTAAATTGTCAGCAGCGAGATTTGAACCCGCGCACTCGTAGCGAGTCTTGCTGTTGTTGTTGCTCTAATGCTGCTCAGCCCTTAGAGAATTTGTTCGTCATTCATTCCTTAAAATCTCATTAATTAATGGTTCGATCGCGATGGAATTTTTGGAAAGCGTCCGCACACATGCACACTCTATGTGTACCAAATCTGATAAGTGTGGCAAGTCTGTAGCTCTTATAATACGTTTTTTTTTCGAATTGAGGGGGGCGGAAGTGGGCGTGGCAAAAATTTACAAAAACAAACTTGATCTGCCTGCACACTATAAGAGTGTTGTCACCAAATTTGGTAACTCTAGGCCCTTATAGTCTCTGAGATCTAGGTGTTCATACGGACGGACAGACGGACAGACGGACTGGCTTTTTTTTACGAATATATACTTTATAGGGTCGGAGATGAATCCTTCTGCCTGTTACTCACAAATCGCTTTCGTCAAACTTAGAAGACTATGTACTTTTCTAAAGTACAGAGTCTAATAACAACAATTAATTAATAATTGAAAAATAAAACAATTTAAAATAAAAAGTAACCAGCGAGATTTGAACCCCCCCGCGCACTCGTAGCGAGTCTTGCCCTGTTGTTGTTGCTCTAATGCTGCTCAGCCCTTATGAATTTGTTGGTCATTCCTTCCCCAAAATCTCCTTTGTTTATGGTTCGATCGCGATGAAATTTTTGGAAAGCGTCCGCACACATGCACCTCTATATGTACCAAATCTGATAAGTGTGGCAAGTCTCTAGCTCTTATAATACGTTTTCGAATTGAGGGGGCGGAAGTGGGCGTGGCAAAAATTTAAAACAAACTTGATCTACCTGCACACTATAAGAGTGTTGTCACCAAATTTGGTAACCCTAGCTCGGGTCGGAGATGAATCCTTCGCCTGTTACTCACAAATCGCTTTCGTCAAACTTAGAAGACTATGTACTTTTCCTAAAGTATAGAAATCTAATAACAGCATTTAATTAATAATTGAAAAATAAAACTCAAATTTAAATTGTCAGCAGCGAGATTTGAACCCGCGCACTCGTAGCGAGTCCTGCTGTTGTTGTTGCTCTAATGCTGCTCAGCCCTTATGAATTTGTTGGTCATTCATTCCTTAAAATCTCCTTTGTTTATGGTTCGATCGCGATGAAATTTTTGGAAAGCGTCCGCACACATGCACACTCTATGTGTACCAAATCTGATAAGTGTGGCAAGTCTGTAGCTCTTATAATACGTTTTTTTCGAATTGAGGGGGGCGGAAGTGGGCGTGGCAAAAATCTAAAACAAACTTGATCTGCCTGCACACTATCAAGAGTGTTGTCACCAAATTTGAGTAACTCTAGCTCGAAAAGGTCGGAGATGAATCCTTCTGCCTGTTACTCACAAATCGCTTTCAAGTCAAAGCTTAGAAGACCATATATCTTTCTCAAAAGTATAGGTCACAATAACAACATTTATTTAATAATTGAAAAAATAAAACTCAAATTTAAATTGTCAGCAGCGAGATTTGAACCCGCGCACTCGTAGCGAGTCCTGCTGTTGTTGTTGCTCTAATGCTGCCTCAGCCCTCTATGAATTTGTTGGTCATTCATTCCTTAAAATCTCCTTCTGTTTATGGTTCGACCGCGATGAAATTTTTGGAAAGCGTCCGCACACATGCACACTCTATGTGTACCAAATCTGCCAAGTGTGGCAAGTCTGTAGGCTCTTATAATACGTTTTTTTTCGAATTGAGGGGGCGGAAGTGGGCGTGGCAAAAATTTAAAATAAACTTGATCTACCTGCACACTATAAGAGTGTTGTCACCAAATTTGGTAACTCTAGCTCTATAATAGTCTCTGAGTCTCGAGGTTCTCATACGGACAGACTGACATGGCTATATCGTCTCGGATGACATGACTCCTTCTTGCCTGTTACTCACAAATCGCTTTCAAAACAAACTTAGAAGACCTATGTACTTTTCTAAAGTACAGAGTCTAATAACAACAATTAATTAATAATTGAAAAATAAAACTCAAATTTAAATTGTCAGCAGCGAGAATTTGAACCCGCGCACTCGTAGCGAGTCTTGCTGTTGTTGTTGCTCTAATGCTGGCTCAGCCCTTATGAATTTGGTTGGTCGTTCATGGAATCCTTAAAATCTCCTTTTATTATGGTTCGATCGCGATGAAATTTTTGGAAAGCGTCCGCACACATGCACACTCTATGTGTACCAAATCTGCCAAGTGTGGCAAGTCTGTAGCTTTCATAATACGCTTTTTCGAATTGAGGGGGCGGAAGTGGGCGTGGCAAAAAATCTAAAATAAACTTGATCTACTTGCACACTATAAGAGTGTTGTCACCAAATTTGGTAACTCTAGCTCTAATAGTCTCTGAGTTCTAGGTGTTCATACGGACAGACTGACATGGCTATATCGTCTCGGATGTTGATGCCGGATCAAGAATATGTATACTTTATAGGGTCGGAGATGACTCCTTCTGCCTGTTACTCACAAATCGCTTTCGTCAAACTTAGAAGACTATGTATTTTTCTAAAGTACAGAGTCTAATAACAATATTTAATTAATAATTGAAAAATAAACTCAAATTTAAATTGTCAGCAGCGAGATTTGAACCCGCGCACTCGTAGCGAGTCTTGCTGTTGTTGTTGCTCTAATGCTGCTCAGCCCTTATGAATTCGTTGGTCATTCATTCCTTAAATCTCCTTTGTTTATGGTTCGATCGCCATGAAATCTTTTGGAAAGCGTCCCCACACATGCACACTCTATGTGTACCAAATCCCCCTAGGGTGGAAAGTCTGTAGCTCCCATATAATACGCTTTTTCGAATTGAGGGGCGGAAGGTGGGCGTGGCAAAAATCTAAAACAAACTTGATCTACCTGCACACTATAAGAGTGTTGTCACCAAATTTGGTAACTCTAGCTCTAATAGTCTCTGAGATCTAGGTGGTTTCATACGGACACAGACTGACATGGCTATATCGTCTCGGATGTTGATGCTGATCAAGAATATATATTCTTTATAGGGTCGGAGATGACTCCTTCTGCCTGTTACTCACAAATCGCTTTCGTCAAACTTAGAAGACTATGTACTTTTCTAAAGTAAGAGTCTAATAACAACAATTAATTAATAATTGAAAAATAAAACTCAAATTTAAATTGTCAGCAGCGAGATTTGAACCCGCGCACTCGTAGCGAGTCTTGCTGTTGTTGTTGCTCTAATGCTGCTCAGCCCTTATGAATTTGTTGGTCATTCATTCCTTAAAATCTCCTTTATTTATGGTTCGATCGCGATGAAATTTTTGGAAAGCGTCCGCACACATGCACACTCTATGTGTACAAATCTGCCAAGTGTGGCAAGTCTGTAGCTCTTATAATACGTTTTTTTCGAATTGAGGGGGGCGGAAGTGGGCGTGGCAAAAATCTAAAACAAACTTGATCTACCTGCACACTATAAGAGTGTTGTCACCAAATTCGGTAACTCTAGCTCGGGGTCGGAGATGACTCCTTCTGCCTGTTACTCACAAATCGCTTTCGTCAAACTTAGAAGACTATGTAATTTTCTAAAGTACAGAGTCTAATAACAGCAATTAATTAATAATTGAAAAATAAAACTCAAATTTAAATTGTCAGCAGCGAGATTTGAACCCGCGCACTCGTAGCGAGTCTTGCTGTTGTTGTTGCTCTAATGCTGCTCAGCCCTTATGAATTTGTTCGTCATTCATTCCTTAAAATCTCATTTGTTAATGGTTCGATCGCGATGAAATTTTTGGAAAGCGTCCGCACACATGCACACTCTATGTGTACCAAATCTGCCAAGTGTGGCAAGTCTGTAGCTCTTATAATACGTTTTTTTCGAATTGAGGGGGCGGAAGTGGGCGTGGCAAAAATCTAAAACAAACTTGATCCTGCCTGCACACTATAAGAGTGTTGTCACCAAATTTGGTAACTCTAGCTCTTATAGTCTCTGAGATCTAGGTGTTCATACGGACGGACAGACGGACAGACGGACATGGCTATATCGTCTCGGATGTTGATGCTGATCAAGAATATATATTCTTTATAGGGTCGGAGATGACTCCTTCTGCCTGTTACTCACAAATCGCTTTCGTCAAACTTAGAAGACTATGTACTTTTCTAAAGTATAGAGTCTAATAACAACAATTAATTAATAATTGAAAAATAAAACTCAAATTTAAATTGTCAGCAGCGAGATTTGAACCCGCGCACTCGTAGCGAGTCTTGCTGTTGTTGTTGCTCTAATGCTGCTCAGCCCTTATGAATTTGTTGGTCATTCATTCCTTAAAATCTCCTTTGTTTATGGTTCGATCGCGATGAAATTTTTGGAAAGCGTCCGCACACATGCACACTCTATGTGTTACCAAATCTGCTAAGTGTGGCAAGTCTGTAGCTCTTATAATACGTTTTTTTCGGAATTGAGGGGGGCGGAAGTGGGCGTGGCAAAAAATCTAAAACAAACTTGATCTACCTGCACACTATAAGAGTGTTGTCACCAAATTTGGTAACTCTAGCTCTAATAGTCTCTGAGTTCCAGGTGTTCACACGGACAGACTGACATGGCTATATCGTCTCGGATGAGATGACTCCTCCCTGCCTGTTACTCACAAATCGCTTTCTGGGTCAAACTTAGAAGACTTTCTCTCAACTTAGAAGACTATGTACTTTTCTAAAGTACAGAGTCTAATAACAACATTTAATTAATAATTGAAAAATAAAACTCAAATTTAAATTGTCAGCAGCGAGATTTGAACCCGCGCACTCGTAGCGAGTCTTGCTGTTGTTGTTGCTCTAATGCTGCTCAGCCCTTATGAATTTGTTGGTCATTTATTCCTTAAAATCTCCTCTGTTTATGGTTCGATCGCGATGAAATTTTTGGAAAGCGTCCGCACACATGCACACTCTATGTGTACCAAATCTGCCAAGTGTGGCAAGTCTGTAGCTCTTATAATACGCTTTTTTCGAATTGAGGGGGCGGAAGTGGGCGTGGCAAAAATCTAAAACAAACTTGATCTGCCTGCACACTATAAGAGTGTTGTCACCAAATTTGGTAACTCTAGCTCTTATAGTCTCTGAGATCTAGGTGTTCATACGGACGGACAGACGGACAGACGACATGGCTATATCGTCTCGGATGTTGATGCTGATCAAGAATATATACTCTTTATAGGGTCGGAGATGACTCCTTCTGCCTGTTACTCACAAATCGCTTTCGTCAAACTTAGAAGACTATGTACTTTTCTAAAGTACAGAGTCTAATAACAACAATTAATTAATAATTGAAAAATAAAACTCAAATTTAAATTGTCAGCAGCGAGATTTGAACCCGCGCACTCGTAGCGAGTCTTGCTGTTGTTGTTGCTCTAATGCTGCTCAGCCCTTATGAATTTGTTGGTCATTCATTCCTTAAAATCTCCTTTGTTTATGGTTCGATCGCGATGAAATTTTTGGAAAGCGTCCGCACACATGCACACTCTATGTGTACCAAATCTGCCAAGTGTGGCAAGTCTGTAGCTCTTATAATACGTTTTTTTCGAATTGAGGGGGCGGAAGTGGGCGTGGCAAAAATCTAAAACAAACTTGATCTGCCTGCACACTATAAGAGTGTTGTCACCAAATTTGGTAACTCTAGCTCTTATAGTCTCTGAGATCTAGGTGTTCATACGGACGGACAGACGGACAGACGGACATGGCTATATCGTCTCGGCTGTTGATGCTGATCAAGAATATATATTCTTTATAGGGTCGGAGATGACTCCTTCTGCCTGTTACTCACAAATCGCTTTCGTCAAACTTAGAAGACTATGTACTTTTCTAAAGTACAGAGTCTAATAACAACAATTAATTAATAATTGAAAAATAAAACTCAAATTTAAATTGTCAGCAGCGAGATTTGAACCCGCGCACTCGTAGCGAGTCTTGCTGTTGTTGTTGCTCTAATGCTGCTCAGCCCTTATGAATTTGTTGGTCATTCATTCCTTAAAATCTCCTTTGTTTATGGTTCGATCGCGATGAAATTTTTGGAAAGCGTCCGCACACATGCACACTCTATGTGTACCAAATCTGCCAAGTGTGGCAAGTCTGTAGCTCTTATAATACGTTTTTTTCGAATTGAGGGGGCGGAAGTGGGCGTGGCAAAAATCTAAAACAAACTTGATCTACCTGCACACTATAAGAGTGTTGTCACCAAATTTGGTAACTCTAGCTCGGGTCGGAGATGACTCCTTCTGCCTGTTACTCACAAATCGCTTTCGTCAAACTTAGAAGACTATGTACTTTTCTAAAGTACAGAGTCTAATAACAACAATTAATTAATAATTGAAAAATAAAACTCAAATTTAAATTGTCAGCAGCGAGATTTGAACCCGCGCACTCGTAGCGAGTCTTGCTGTTGTTGTTGCTCTAATGCTGCTCAGCCCTTATGAATTTGTTGGTCATTCATTCCTTAAAATCTCCTTTGTTTATGGTTCGATCGCGATGAAATTTTTGGAAAGCGTCCGCACACATGCACACTCTATGTGTACCAAATCTGCCAAGTGTGGCAAGTCTGTAGCTCTTATAATACGTTTTTTTCGAATTGAGGGGGCGGAAGTGGGCGTGGCAAAAATCTAAAACAAACTTGATCTGCCTGCACACTATAAGAGTGTTGTCACCAAATTTGGTAACTCTAGCTCTAATAGTCTCTGAGATCTAGGTGTTCATACGGACGGACAGACGGACATGGCTATATCGTCTCGGATGTTGATGCTGATCAAGGATATATATTCTTTATAGGGTCGGAGATGACTCCTTCTGCCTGTTACTCACAAATCGCTTTCGTCAAACTTAGAAGACTATGTACTTTTCTAAAGTACAGAGTCTAATAACAACAATTAATTAATAATTGAAAAATAAAACTCAAATTTAAATTGTCAGCAGCGAGATTTGAACCCGCGCACTCGTAGCGAGTCTTGCTGTTGTTGTTGCTCTAATGCTGCTCAGCCCTTATGAATTTGTTCGTCATTCATTCCTTAAAATCTCATTTAATTAATGGTTCGATCGCGATGAAATTTTTGAAAGCGTCCGCACACATGCACACTCTATGTGTACCAAATCTGATAAGTGTGGCAAGTCTGTAGCTCTTATAATACGTTTTTTTCGAATTGAGGGGGCGGAAGTGGGCGTGGCAAAAATCTAAAACAAACTTGATCTGCCTGCACACTATAAGAGTGTTGTCACCAAATTTGGTAACTCTAGCTCTTATAGTCTCTGAGATCTAGGTGTTCATACGGACGGACAGACGGACAGACGACATGGCTATATCGTCTCGGCTGTTGATGCTGATCAAGAATATATATTCTTTATAGGGTCGGAGATGACTCCTTCTGCCTGTTACTCACAAATCGCTTTCGTCAAACTTAGAAGACTATGTACTTTTCTAAAGTACAGAGTCTAATAACAACAATTAATTAATAATTGAAAAATAAAACTCAAATTTAAATTGTCAGCAGCGAGATTTGAACCCGCGCACTCGTAGCGAGTCTTGCTGTTGTTGTTGCTCTAATGCTGCTCAGCCCTTATGAATTTGTTCGTCATTCATTCCTTAAAATCTCCTTTGTTTATGGTTCGATCGCGATGAAATTTTTGGAAAGCGTCCGCACACATGCACACTCTATGTGTACCAAATCTGCCAAGTGTGGCAAGTCTGTAGCTCTTATAATACGTTTTTTCGAATTGAGGGGGCGGAAGTGGGCGTGGCAAAATCTAAAACAAACTTGATCTACCTGCACACTATAAGAGTGTTGTCACCAAATTTGGTAACTCTAGCTCTAATAGTCTCTGAGATCTAGGTGTTCATACGGACAGACTGGACATGGCTATATCGTCTCGGATGTTGATGCTGATCAAGAATATATACTTTATAGGGTCGGAGATGACTCCTTCTGCCTGTTACTCACAAATCGCTTTCGTCAAACTTAGAAGACTATGTACTTTTCTAAAGTACAGAGTCTAATAACAACAATTAATTAATAATTGAAAAATAAAACTCAAATTTAAATTGTCAGCAGCGAGATTTGAACCCGCGCACTCGTAGCGAGTCTTGCTGTTGTTGTTGCTCTAATGCTGCTCAGCCCTTATGAATTTGTTCGTCATTCATTCCTTAAAATCTCATTAATTAATGGTTCGATCGCGATGAAATTTTTGGAAAGCGTCCGCACACATGCACACTCTATGTGTACCAAATCTGATAAGTGTGGCAAGTCTGTAGCTCTTATAATACGTTTTTTTCGAATTGAGGGGGCGGAAGTGGGCGTGGCAAAAATTTAAAACAAACTTGATCTACCTGCACACTATAAGAGTGTTGTCACCAAATTTGGTAACTCTAGCTCGGGTCGGAGATGACTCCTTCTGCCTGTTACTCACAAATCGCTTTCGTCAAACTTAGAAGACTATGTACTTTTCTAAAGTACAGAGTCTAATAACAGCAATTAATTAATAATTGAAAAATAAAACTCAAATTTAAATTGTCAGCAGCGAGATTTGAACCCGCGCACTCGTAGCGAGTCTTGCTGTTGTTGTTGCTCTAATGCTGCTCAGCCCTTATGAATTTGTTCGTCATTCATTCCTTAAAATCTCATTTAATTAATGGTTCGATCGCGATGAAATTTTTGGAAAGCGTCCGCATACATGCACACTCTATGTGTACCAAATCTGCCAAGCGTGGCAAGTCTGTAGCTCTTATAATACGTTTTTTTCGAATTGAGGGGGCGGAAGTGGGCGTGGCAAAAATCTAAAACAAACTTGATCTGCCTGCACACTATAAGAGTGTTGTCACCAAATTTGGTAACTCTAGCTCTTATAGTCTCTGAGATCTAGGTGTTCATACGGACGGACAGACGGACAGACGGACATGGCTATATCGTCTCGGCTGTTGATGCTGATCAAGAATATATATTCTTTATAGGGTCGGAGATGACTCCTTCTGCCTGTTACTCCCAAATCGCTTTCGTCAAACTTAGAAGACTATGTACTTTTCTAAAGTACAGAGTCTAATAACAACAATTAATTAATAATTGAAAAATAAAACTCAAATTTAAATTGTCAGCAGCGAGATTTGAACCCGCGCACTCGTAGCGAGTCTTGCTGTTGTTGTTGCTCTAATGCTGCTCAGCCCTTATGAATTTGTTGGTCATTCATTCCTTAAAATCTCCTCTGTTTATGGTTCGATCGCGATGAAATTTTTGGAAAGCGTCCGCACACATGCACACTCTATGTGTACCAAATCTGCCAAGTGTGGCAAGTCTGTAGCTCTTATAATACGTTTTTTTCGAATTGAGGGGGGCGGAAGTGGGCGTGGCAAAAATCTAAAACAAACTTGATCTACCTGCACACTATAAGAGTGTTGTCACCAAATTTGGTAACTCTAGCTCGGGTCGGAGATGACTCCTTCTGCCTGTTACTCACAAATGCTTTCGTCAAACTTAGAAGACTATGTACTTTTCTAAAGTACAGAGTCTAATAACAAAAATTAATTAATAATTGAAAAATAAAACTCAAATTTAAATTGTCAGCAGCGAGATTTGAACCCGCGCACTCGTAGCGAGTCTTGCTGTTGTTGTTGCTCTAATGCTGCTCAGCCCTTATGAATTTGTTGGTCATTCATTCCTTAAAATCTCCTCTGTTTATGGTTCGATCGCGATGAAATTTTTGGAAAGCGTCCGCACACATGCACACTCTATGTGTACCAAATCTCCCAAGTGTGGCAAGTCTGTAGCTCTTATAATACGCTTTTTTCGAATTGAGGGGGCGGAAGTGGGCGTGGCAAAAATCTAAAACAAACTTGATCTACCTGCACACTATAAGAGTGTTGTCACCAAATTTGGTAACTCTAGCTCTAATAGTCTCTGAGATCTAGGTGTTCATACGGACAGACTGACATGGCTATATCGTCTCGGATGTTGATGCTGATCAAGGATATATATTCTTTATAGGGTCGGAGATGACTCCTTCTGCCTGTTACTCACAAATCGCTTTCGTCAAACTTAGAAGACTATGTACTTTTCTAAAGTATAGAGTCTAATAACAGCAATTAATTAATAATTGAAAAATAAAACTCAAATTTAAATTGTCAGCAGCGAGATTTGAACCCGCGCACTCGTAGCGAGTCTTGCTGTTGTTGTTGCTCTAATGCTGCTCAGCCCTTATGAATTTGTTCGTCATTCATTCCTTAAAATCTCATTAATTAATGGTTCGATCGCGATGAAATTTTTGGAAAGCGTCCGCACACATGCACACTCTATGTGTACCAAATCTGATAAGTGTGGCAAGTCTGTAGCTCTTATAATACGTTTTTTTCGAATTGAGGGGGCGGAAGTGGGCGTGGCAAAAATCTAAAACAAACTTGATCTGCCTGCACACTATAAGAGTGTTGTCACCAAATTTGGTAACTCTAGCTCTTATAGTCTCTGAGATCTAGGTGTTCATACGGACGGACAGACGGACAGACGGACATGGCTATATCGACTCGGCTGTTGATGTTGATCAAGAATATATATTCTTTATAGGGTCGGAGATGACTCCTTCTGCCTGTTACTCCCAAATCGCTTTCGTCAAACTTAGAAGACTATGTACTTTTCTAAAGTACAGAGTCTAATAACAACAATTAATTAATAATTGAAAAATAAAACTCAAATTTAAATTGTCAGCAGCGAGATTTGAACCCGCGCACTCGTAGCGAGTCTTGCTGTTCTTGTTGCTCTAATGCTGCTCAGCCCTTATGAATTTGTTGGTCATTCATTCCTTAAAATCTCCTTTGTTTATGGTTCGATCGCGATGAAATTTTTTGGAAAGCGTCCGCACACATGCACACTCTATGTGTACCAAATCTGCCAAGTGTGGCAAGTCTGTAGCTCTTATAATACGTTTTTTTCGAATTGAGGGGGCGGAAGTGGGCGTGGCAAAAATCTAAAATAAACTTGATCTACCTGCACACTATAAGAGTGTTGTCACCAAATTTGGTAACTCTAGCTCTAATAGTCTCTGAGTTCTAGGTGTTCATACGGACAGACTGACATGGCTATATCGTCTCGGATGTTGATGCTGATCAAGAATATGTATACTTTATAGGGTCGGAGATGACTCCTTCTGCCTGTTACTCACAAATCGCTTTCGTCAAACTTAGAAGACTATGTACTTTTCTAAAGTACAGAGTCTAATAACAACAATTAATTAATAATTGAAAAATAAAACTCAAATTTAAATTGTCAGCAGCGAGATTTGAGCCCGCGCACTCGTAGCGAGTCTTGCTGTTGTTGTTGCTCTAATGTTGCTCAGCCCTTATGAATTTGTTGGTCATTCATTCCTTAAAATCTCCTTTGTTTATGGTTCGATCGCCATGAAATTTTTGGAAAGCGTCCGCATACATGCACACTCTATGTGTACCAAATCTGATAAGTGTGGCAAGTCTGTAGCTCTTATAATACGTTTTTTTCGAATTGAGGGGGGCGGAAGTGGGCGTGGCAAAAATCTAAAACAAACTTGATCTGCCTGCACACTATAAGAGTGTTGTCACCAAATTTGGTAAATCTAGCTCTTATAGTCTCTGAGATCTAGGTGTTCATACGGACGGACAGACGGACAGACGGACATGGCTATATCGTCTCGGCTGTTGATGTTGATCAAGAATATATATTCTTTATAGGGTCGGAGATGACTCCTTCTGCCTGTTACTCCCAAATCGCTTTCGTCAAACTTAGAAGACTATGTACTTTTCTAAAGTACAGAGTCTAATAAAAACAATTAATTAATAATTGAAAAATAAAACTCAAATTTAAATTGTCAGCAGCGAGATTTGAACCCGCGCACTCGTAGCGAGTCTTGCTGTTGTTGTTGCTCTAATGCTGCTCAGCCCTTATGAATTTGTTGGTCATTCATTCCTTAAAATCTCCTTTGTTTATGGTTCGATCGCGATGAAATTTTTGGAAAGCGTCCGCACACATGCACACTCTATGTGTACCAAATCTGCCAAGTGTGGCAAGTCTGTAGCTCTTATAATACGTTTTTTTCGAATTGAGGGGGCGGAAGTGGGCGTGGCAAAAATCTAAAAATAAACTTATGAATTTGTTGGTCATTCATTCCTTAAAATCTCCTTTGTTTATGGTTCGATCGCCATGAAATTTTTTGGAAAGCGTCCGCACACATGCACACTCTATGTGTACCAAATCTCCCAAGTGTGGAAAGTCTGTAGCTCTTATAATACGCTTTTTTTCGAATTGAGGGGGGCGGAAGTGGGCGTGGCAAAAATTTAAAACAAACTTGATCTACCTGCACACTATAAGAGTGTTGTCACCAAATTTGGTAACTCTAGCTCTAATAGTCTCTGAGATCTAGGTGTTCATACGGACAGACTGACATGGCTATATCGTCTCGGATGTTGATGCTGATCAAGGATATATATTCTTTATAGGGTCGGAGATGACTCCTTCTGCCTGTTACTCACAAATCGCTTTCGTCAAACTTAGAAGACTATGTACTTTTCTAAACAACAATTAATTAATAATTGAAAAATAAAACTCAAATTTAAATTGTCAGCAGCGAGATTTGAACCCGCGCACTCGTAGCGAGTCTTGCTGTTGTTGTTGCTCTAATGCTGCTCAGCCCTTATGAATTTGTTCGTCATTCATTCCTTAAAATCTCCTCTGTTTATGGTTCGATCGCGATGAAATTTTTGGAAAGCGTCCGCACACATGCACACTCTATGTGTGCCAAATCTGCCAAGTGTGGCAAGTCTGTAGCTCTTATAATACGTTTTTTTCGAATTGAGGGGGCGAAAGTGGGCGTGGCAAAAATCTAAAACAAACTTGATCTACCTGCACACTATAAGAGTGTTGTCACCAAATTTGGTAACTCTAGCTCTAATAGTCTCTGAGATCTAGGTGTTCATACGGACAGACTGACATGGCTATATCGTCTCGGATGTTGATGCTGATCAAGGGTATATATTCTTTATAGGGTCGGAGATGACTCCTTCTGCCTGTTACTCACAAATCGCTTTCGTCAAACTTAGAAGACTATGTACTTTTCTAAAGTACAGAGTCTAATAACAACAATTAATTAATAATTGAAAAATAAAACTCAAATTTAAATTGTCAGCAGCGAGATTTGAACCCGCGCACTCGTAGCGAGTCTTGCTGTTGTTGTTGCTCTAATGTTGCTCAGCCCTTATGAATTTGTTGGTCATTCATTCCTTAAAATCTCCTTTGTTTATGGTTCGATCGCGATGAAATTTTTGGAAAGCGTCCGCACACTGCACACTCTATGTGTACCAAATCTCCCAAGTGTGGCAAGTCTGTAGCTCTTATAACACGCTTTTTTCGAATTGAGGGGGCGGAAGTGGGCGTGGCAAAAATCTAAAAACAAACTTGATCTACCTGCACACTATAAGAGTGTTGTCACCAAATTTGGTAACTCTAGCTCTAATAGTCTCTGAGATCTAGGTGTTCATACGGACAGACTGACATGGCTATATCGTCTCGGATGTTGATGCTGATCAAGGGTATATATTCTTTATAGGGTCGGAGATGACTCCTTCTGCCTGTTACTCACAAATCGCTTTCGTCAAACTTAGAAGACTATGTACTTTTCTAAAGTATAGAGTCTAATAACAGCAATTAATTAATAATTGAAAAATAAAACTCAAATTTAAATTGTCAGCAGCGAGATTTGAACCCGCAGCACTCGTAGCGAGTCTTGCTGTTGTTGTTGCTCTAATGCTGCTCAGCCCTTATGAATTTGTTCGTCATTCATTCCTTAAAATCTCCTCTGTTTATGGTTCGATCGCGATGAAATTTTTGGAAAGCGTCCGCACACATGCACACTCTATGTGTGCCAAATCTGCCAAGTGTGGCAAGTCTGTAGCTCTTATAATACGTTTTTTTCGAATTGAGGGGGCGAAAGTGGGCGTGGCAAAAATCTAAAACAAACTTGATCTACCTGCACACTATAAGAGTGTTGTCACCAAATTTGGTAACTCTAGCTCTAATAGTCTCTGAGATCTAGGTGTTCATACGGACAGACTGACATGGCTATATCGTCTCGGATGTTGATGCTGATCAAGGGTATATATTCCTTAAGGGTCGGAGAGGGTCGGGTGACTCCTTCTGCCTGTTACTCACAAATCGCTTTCGTCAAACTTAGAAGACTATGTACTTTTCTAAAGTACAGAGTCTAATAACAACAATTAATTAATAATTGAAAAATAAAACTCAAATTTAAATTGTCAGCAGCGAGATTTGAACCCGCGCACTCGTAGCGAGTCTTGCTGTTGTTGTTGCTCTAATGTTGCTCAGCCCTTATGAATTTGTTGGTCATTCATTCCTTAAAATCTCCTTTGTTTATGGTTCGATCGCGATGAAATTTTTGGAAAGC
>JAEIFK010000204.1:10000-16178 GCA_018901825.1 Drosophila funebris | reverse complement strand
TTTGGCCGGTGTGCCGCAAGGTAGTGTCCTGGCGCCGCTCCTTTTCAACATTTTTGTATCCGATTTACCATGCATCGCAGCACACACCCATTTGACTAGAGTATCACCTACTACCTACGTAAATATATATGCCTTAACTGCCACCTATGCAGACGACACTGCTTTTCTGTACAGCGGTGTCAGTGCACACTCAGCATGTAGGTACATGCAGGAACATGTTGATCGTTTTTCTATTTGGGCCAATAAGTGGAACATCAAGATCAACAGCAGTAAGTCGGTGAACGTTAATTTCTCACTATACAATCCTAGTGCAAACGATGGTATTACTCCTTTCCCAATATATATAAACAACAATATCATACCGGCTAAGAGTCATGTAAAATACCTTGGACTGCATTTGGACAGCAAGCTGAAATGGGCACGTCATGTCCATAACACCGTGCAATCAATGCGTACTAAGCTGTCTAAATTTAACTGGCTCCTAAGCGCCAGGCAGTCCAAGCTATCCTTAAAAAACAAATTACTTGTCTATAGACAAATTATCGCTCCGAGCTGGCACTATGGTCTCGAACTTTATGGGTGTGCAGCCGACATACACCTGCGAAAACTGCAAAGTATGCAATCGCGTGCCCTGCGTCTTATCAGTGGCGCTCCATTCTTTGTGAGCAATCGCACCCTTCATCATGATCTAAACATGACCTCCATCTGGGAGGAAATTAGTGCACACTCGAGTCGGTATAACGATCGACTGAGTGCACACCCAAACCCGCTGACAAAAACAATGCTTCTAATAAGTCGCAGAGTCCAGCGCCGGCTCCATCGAACATGGCCAGGCATTGAGCTAATTCAACGAGCTGCGCCACCTGACGTCCTTCGTTAAAGAAACATCTGCAACTAATAATTTAACTTTATTTCAGACCTCTCACTCCAAACCCTTTCTCAAAATTTATTATCTTGTTACTCACCATAAAACTGAATTTTTTGAATGCATTACTCTGCTCACTCAACACGTACATCACACATGTAATGCACACACCTACTAAATTCCAGCATGGCCTGCCTTCGTTTGCAACTTGTTGCACCCCTATATGCTCGAGTACTGCATACTTTTATGCGCAGGCGCATGCACATCGGAGCAGCAGGTGTCCTCGACACCACTGTGGCAACCAATCGCCAGCCTCCTCAATGCGCTGGCGCACACTCCTCAAAAGAGTCTACAACATGAACCATCGTCACCGTGATAGGTCCATGCCGACGTCGATGCCATATGCGCTATATGCACTCATGTATTACATACTTTTTTGCGCAGTCACATGCTCTGGAGCATCAGATGTCTTCGTCACCACTGTGGCTACCAATCGCCAGCCTCTTCAATACGCTGGCCACACTCTCCATAGGAGCCTGCGTCAAGAACCTTCCTCATCGTCACCACCGTATTAGGACCATGCCGTCGTCTATGCCATATGCGCTATATGCACTCATGTATTGCATACTTTTATGCGCAGGCACATGCACACTGGAGCATCAGATGTCCTCGTCACTGCTGTGGCAACCAATCGCCTGCCTCCTCAATGCGCTGGCGCACACTCCTCAAAAGAGTCTACATCATGAACCATCCTCACCGTGATAGCACCCTGCCGATGTGTGTCTCTATGCGCTTTGCGTGCTCCGTGCTCATACGTTGCATACTTCTATGCAGCAGATGCCGTCGCCGCCTCTGACTACTCATCCTCAGCCCCTCAATGCGTCTACCATCCTCATCATCTCCATCTGTGACAGGACCTCGCCTACATGCGCACTGATGCACACACACACTCGCACGCCAGCGGCCTTTCGCAGTACTAAGCAGCAGAAGCATCAAGCAACAGCAACATCAAGCAGCGGAGGCATCAAGCAGCGGCAGCATCAAGCAGCAGCAGTCTCAAGCATCATTATGCAGCATCAAGCTGCAGAAGCATCAAGCAGCAGCAGCACCAAGCAGCAGCAACAAGCTGCGCATAGCAGCTGCAGCATCATGCTGCAGCATTCTACAACATCTACTCTTACCACACCTATACCAATTCTCTATATCAGAAAGCTTTGAAGTAATCCCACTCATCACACGTATTATACACACACACACACACAATGTATAATATCTACTCGTGTCATACCTAATTATGTTGCTACAAACGCATACCTAATTATCTACTTTTATACTAAAATACTCAAACCTTACTCAATCACAACTCACGGCGGAACCCTAGTAGAAGGATTCTGCCCGTATTGCTACCCCAAATTGGCCAATTCGACTGGTACCGCCTGTGTTTAAACATAGTGAGAGGAGGCACATGGCTAAGTACGAAAGTCACCCAAGTCATAACGGCTAACTATAGCCAATAACTATCATACTAATACTACTACAGATCCTCTCCACCCACCCACAACTCTGTCATAACTGTCGGCTTATGGTGATGCAATATATTACTGATGCCACACTTTACACCACGCATGTTTTAGGCTAGTCTAGGTTTGTAGCAAGTTAAGTAGGTTTTTAATTGGCCCCCTATCTTGACTACTACCACTCTATCACAATTGTAACAAAACAAACACATACTCTGTCACAAATATTGTAAAATCACACATTGACACCTAGCTCTAAGCCTACTCGAACATTCTATGAATTGTCAAACATGTATCACACAATAAATTGTTCTGCTCTCTGGGCAGTCAGTTGTCGAAACTGGAAGCAAACGGGCCTCATCTCGGTGATAAAAAATAATAAAAACTTTTAGAAAAATCTGAAAACTAAAAAAAAAAAAAAAAAAAGCGGATCTCTAAAATAAAAACGTGAAATCTTATCGCGAATGTTCAATCGTAAATATAATCGTGAAATTAAACAGTGATAACAGTGTGCAATTACCTTTTTCCTTTTTTTTGGACCAGAAAATTCTTAATTTTTGGAAACCAAAGCCAAAAAAGTGAAATAAAAAATAAAACGGTGAACACTTCCTACCTTTTTGGAGCTAAAAATTTACAAATTTGGAAAATAAGCTAAAAAAAAAGCGAAATTAATAGAAAACTGTTAACACTATCAATCATAAATCTTAACTCTGTCACAAAGGAATAATTTCCAATAATCATACTCTGTCTCGCATCCTGAGTCAAAAGAAGAAAACGCTGGTAATCTATATTATCACGCAATAATATTAAATCATTTTAGCATTTACACAAACCCATACTTATCCCAGCATACTTTTGTGCTATAACTGTCAAAGCGCCTCCACCTTTTGCATCTTTTTCAATTTAATAAATCGGCTCCCCTACTACTATTCACTATTGAACTAATCTCGTTAAACTCAGTCATCTGTGCTTTTGTGCTGGCTCTGTTTAAATACCACCTTTTTCAAACCAAATTTCTATAATTGCCATCCGCGCAAGCAAACTACAGAAAAGGCAACTGATATAAAATACCTTATACTTGACTTCGACCATCTCTCTCCTCTTCCTTACTCTCTATTTCTGCACTTTGAAATAAAAATTCGCAATGATTGGCATTCATATTGGCATATGGAACGCAAACGGCGTAGCACGCAAAGTGGAAGAACTAGAGAACTTCTTGCACACTCACAACATTGATGTGATGCTCATTAGTGAGACTCATTTCAACTATAACTCGCATGTCCAAATTCCTGGATTTACCCTCATATTAGCCAACTCACCCCGCTCTCATCTGTGCGTCGGAGGTGCAGCCATATTACTCTCGAATCGCATCAAGTGCCAAACTCTACCGAGCATTTCTTTGCCGCATCTTCACTGTGCCACTGTACGTTTGCAGACTGATCTGGGTGGCGTCAACATCGCCTCATGCTATTGGCCCCCAAATCAAGAGGTCTGCGCTAATGATTACGAATGGCTCTTCAAACACTTAGGTGAAAACTTTTTAATCGGAGGTGACTGGAATGCGAAGCACAGGCTGTGGGGCAACTCTCGCTCCTGTCCGCGTGGCTCTGCGCTTGCTAGCATTCTGATGTGCTCCAATCGCTTAAACGTTATCACAACGGGTGAACCAACCTTTTTCCCTTCAAACAGCAATAATCCAAGCGTTCTTGATTTTGGAATCTATTCAGGCATATCTAGCCATAGGTTCACAATAACTCGCCATGTAGAATTGCATAGTGACCATTTGCCCCTTTCGATTATGATTAAACTGTCTTTAATCGGGCTAGACAACACTCACCACTCCCAATCTCACTCTCCCTGTTCCAAAAAACGCTATCTCCTAACTCCCAAATCCAACTTAGAAGAATTTAATCGTAAGTTGGATAGTTCATTAAACCTTAATGTAGAAATTAATTCCACGAACGACATTGATGACATGCTGAAGAATTTCATGGAAAAAATATACCAGGCAGCTGAAGCAGCCAATTCTCCTGCATCTCGTCGTAACAATCCAAATATCACAAATGATCAGCCGTTGAATCCGTTCCCACCTTCATCCTTCATTCGCTCAGCCGAGCAAATCGAGCTAATGCGCCTGAAACGTAGACTGCGTAAACGCTGGACGCGTTCGCGACGTCATGATGATTGGTTGGAATGGCAACGTGTTGCTCGTCTACTTAGCCTCCAACTTAAGTCGCAACGTCAGGAATACGTAGATTTCGTACTACGTAATGCTGATCCCTCCAAAAAGGGCGACTTTAATTTGTGGCAGGCTACAAAACGGCTAAAGCAACAACCGCAGCCGCAGCACTCTGTCCGTAACTCAAATGGCATCTGGTGTCAGTCTGCCTCAGAGCAAGCTGAAGCCTTTGCTGACGATTTAGAGCAGCGCTTCACGCCTTTCAACATTGCCCCAGTTGAGCACTGTCTCCGCGTCGAACATATGCTCAACATATCAGTCCAACAGAATGACATTACAACCATGAATAATCCACCTTCTCCTGGACACTGCATTCAACACATAACACCAGATGAGCTTAATGGCTACATTGGTCGTTTGCGGTTACGAAAGTCACCTGGCATCGACCAAATTGACAACTCTCTTATCAAGGCACTCTCTGAGAAAGCCAGACTTTTCCTTCTGCTACTCTTTAACAGCATGCTCCGACTCCGCTATTTTCCCACTCAATGGAAATGTGCTGCAGTTCGAATGATTCTGAAAGGTGGCAAATCCCCATCAGAACTCCAATCATACCGGCCAATAAGCCTACTATCATCACTCTCCAAACTCTTTGAGAGTGCCTTATACGAGCGGCTAATCTACGAGTTACAATCTCCTGTTGAGAGCACTACAAATCTGGATGGTGCTCTTGCAATCCCGGAACATCAATTTGGGTTCCGCTCGAGTCATAGTACCATTCATCAAGTGCATCGGCTTGTCGAGCACATCAACACTGCCTTTGAAAAGGGTCTATACACATCTGGTGTCTTTTTTGACATTCAGCAAGCATTTGACCGCGTTTGGCATGCGGGACTTCTATTCAAGATGCGCATGTTCATCAGCGAAAACCTCTTCCTTATTCTAAAATCCTTCCTTTCTGACCGAAGCTTCTGCGTACTGAGCGGTGTCAACAGCAGCAACTCTTTGCCATCCCTGTCGTCAGTGCGGCCAATTTTGGCCGGTGTGCCGCAAGGTAGTGTCCTGGCGCCGCTCCTTTTCAACATTTTTGTATCTGATTTACCATGCATCGCAGCACACACCCATTTGACTAGAGTATCTCCTACTACCTACGTAAATATATACGCCTTAACTGCCACCTATGCAGACGACACTGCTTTTCTGTACAGTGGTGTCAGTGCACGCTCAGCATGTCAGTACATGCAGGAACATGTTGATCGTTTTTCTATATGGGCCAATAAGTGGAACATCAAGATCAACAGCAGTAAGTCGGTGAACGTTAATTTCTCACTTCACAATCCTAGTGCAAACGATGATATTACTCCTTTCCCAATATATATAAACAACAACATCATACCGGCTAAGAGCCATGTAAAATACCTTGGACTGCATTTGGACAGCAAGCTGAAATGGGCACGTCATGTCCATAACACTGTGCAATCAATGCGTACTAAGCTGTCTAAATTTAACTGGCTCCTTAGCGCCAGGCAGTCCAAGCTATCCTTAAAAAACAAATTACTTGTCTATAGACAAATTATCGCTCCGAGCTGGCACTATGGTATCGAACTTTATGGGTGT
>JAEIFK010000204.1:0-5000 GCA_018901825.1 Drosophila funebris | reverse complement strand
TAAGCGTAGACTGCGTAAACGCTACTCCCACACTAGACAATTTGCACATCGTCTAGCATGGCAACAAGTAAGCCGACAACTTTCCCAGCTTCTCCAAAAAACTAGATCTGACCATTTCAATTCAATTTTAACAAACGCTGACCCAAACAAAAAGGGCGGCTTCAATCTGTGGCGTGCCTGCAGAGGCCTCAAAGAGCAACCGCATAAACATATGCCTGTCCGAAACCAGCAAGGCAACTGGTGCCAAACTGTAGATGAGCAAGTCGAAGCTTTTGCTGACGAGCTCGAGAATAGATTTAAACCATTCGATCTCAGTCCCATAGAACACGTCCAAACTATTCAAACGTCACTTAACGACCCGAATCTTCTATCCCAAACTCCAAATCAAAACATTCGCCATGTCACACCTTCAGAGCTAAACACTCTTATAAAACAGCTCCAAACCAACAAAGCTCCTGGCAATGATAAAATTGACAATTTTACCCTAAAATCCCTTCCACAACGTGCTATACTTTTCTTAGTAAGCCTCTTTAACTCTCTACTTCGCCTACGTCACTTCCCAATGGCATGGAAATGTGCAAACATTTCCATGATACCAAAAGGAGGTGGCAAATGTCTATCAAATCTATCAAATTATCGTCCCATTAGCCTTCTCCCTTCTATCTCTAAACTTTTTGAAAAAATCATACATACCCGACTAAGTGAACAAATTGAAGACCTAAATCTCATCCCAGACCATCAATTTGGGTTTAGAGAGGGTCATAGCACCATTCAACAGATTCACAGAATTGTCCACCATATCAATATTGGCTTTGAGAATGCCCTGAACACGTCGGCAGTGTTCTTGGATATAGCACAGGCTTTTGATCGTGTTTGGCACGACGGCCTTCTATATAAACTCAAAACAAATATATCCTCTGACCTTTTCCAAATTCTAAAATCTTTCCTCTCAAATCGCTCTTTTGCCGTAAAAGACAGAGGCACTTATTCCTCAAAAAGGCCCATTCTCGCTGGCGTCCCTCAGGGTAGCGTCCTGGCTCCCCTACTTTATAATATCTACACCCACGATATGCCAACCACAGATAGCTCTTTCAAATACAATAGCTCTGATACCCTAACAGCCACTTATGCAGACGACACTGCTTTTCTCATTAGTGGCTATATCCCAAACATAACCCAATGCATGGAAAGGCACTTGTCCAAATTCCTGTCTTGGGCAAATAACTGGAACATTAAAATCAACAGTTCCAAGTCAAAACATATTATCTTCTCCCTACAAAATCGAATTCTGTGGCCAGACGTTTCTATCAATAATATAAAGATTCCGTCGGCAAACTCAGTCAAATACCTCGGTCTCCATTTAGATAGAAAACTCATTTGGACCCGTCACACTCACATAATTAGGCAATCCCTTCTGACCAAAATCAAAAAATACCATTGGTTACTAGGTCCCCGATCCCGCCTCTCCCAGTCAAACAAATTGCTGATCTATAGGCAAATAATAGCTCCCTCTTGGCAGTATGGCTTAGAGCTGTATGGCTGTGCGTCAGATACGAATCTACGCAAAATACAGATCTGTCAAAATAAGGCCCTTAGACTCATACTGTCTCCCCCTTTTACGTTTCCAACAAGACTATACACACTGACCTACAGTTTTCCTCTATCTGGGACGAAATCAATTTCTTTTCTTCAAGATATTGGAATCGCCTCAGGATCCACTCAAACAGTACAATAACTCACGTACGCAAACATACTGCTCGCCATTTAAAACGCATCTGGCCATGCGAACTTCGCGAGCAAAACGCTCCGATCAACCCCTTCTGACGAAAGCAACTTCAGCCAAAACATTTTCATCCAAACAACAGTCTCATCCGCATCACCGTCCGTCAAATCATCACTGCTATCATGCATCGTCCATCATCCACACATCATCGTCAATACCAGCATCACATCTTCATATCGTCATCATCGTCTTCCGTCCGCTTCGCATCGTCGTCAACAGCACCTTCTCCCCATTTAACAACGCCATCACCTTTCAACAACAACGCCTACTTTCATCCTACAACACCACCTGTATCCCTACATCTCCAGTCAACCAGCGCCCAATCCTCTGGATATCACTCTGGGCATTCTCACCATCACCTTGCTGGATACGCTCACACACAAATTTCAACCCTCAATAGATTTCAACTTCAAAACACTACTAATTTCTCTACATCTTCTTTTCATAGAAACACCCCCTCACACCATCTTCACCACCATCAAATCCATCTCCAACAAGTGACACTCTCACATGGATCCTACACCCTCCATACTCCGCTGGGCATCGTCACTGTGTCCAGCAGCTTTCTCCATCACTCTTCCCACCTGCATCACCACACCCTTCAATCGCCTCCTTTCACTCATGAAGCCCAGCATCCCACTGGACTTCAACAACAACAACACCATCATCTCTCCCAACACCGCATCACTGGACAACGCTTCAGCATGATGCAACACCACCTCGTTGGACATCGCTCCGCTGGACATCACTCCAGCCAACCATCGCCCACCTACTCCACACCGCACGCTCCTGGACACCACCACTAACCACACCCACACCACCTACATCATCACTTCGCTGGACTCAACACTCAGTTGCCAGCACCAAAACCTCTGCCTCATCACCACCACCATCACACACAACACCATCACCATCTTCTGATCGCCGCTTCGCTGGACAACACATCGTCCACACACTGCGTGGCCAACCACCTACACCGTCCACCATTTCCACACATCATCACATCGCTGGACCCAACACTCGGTACCAGCATCTCATCCCTCGCCTCACCACCACCATAACCGTCGCTCCGTTTCGCCACTTCGCTGGACAACTCATGGTCCACGCACCTCATTGTTTAACTCCACCATCTCCACACCACTTGACACCATCTACACTATCACATCGCTGGACCCTACTCAAGGTGCCAGCATCCATCACCCCACTTTATCATCATCATCACCATCCACACACACGTCCAGTATTTAGAGAGGGCTGGACACCATCATTACCGCTTCGTGTTTCGGTCGTTTTCTCGACATTGGTCGACCGGAACACCCAGCAAGATGCCTCTCTTCACTTCTACTCCTCATCACACCTGTTGGCTTAAGGCGCCGCTCATTAACGCCATGCGCTGAAGCTGCACCTGCCCACCTTTTAGTTAAGTTTCAATAAATCCAATGTATTAGATCTTTAAGTACTCTCCCACACCACCACTGTCACCCCCCTAGAAACTTAACAAAAAACACCACAAAATAAATCTTAGGTTGAAGCCCTCGTGGCTCAACTGAAATAAGAAAAAAAAAATACTAACCGAAACCCCTATTTATACTAACCGAAACCCCTATTTAAACTAAGACTACAACACCAATACGTTGACATGATTATACTTATTAATGATGCCGTCTGTGGTACTGGAATAGAGACTAAACTTAAACGTAAACGTGTATGTTCCTAGTGCTGTAGACGAATCTGATAGGTTGATCAATCCTTTCCAAACAAAGCCAATTATACTAACCTAAACCCCTAATAAAAACAACCCACTAAAATTAAACTAAAACCAATTAAAACTTGCCAAATTTGAGTACTAGGAGCCCTGCTTTGAAGCATGTGCAGCCTAGGCAAATGAGGTCCAATAAAAATATAAACACAATCCCAACTTCTACTTATTAATATGCCACCTATGGTACTGGAATAGAGACTAAACTAAAACGTAAACGTGTATGTTCCTAGTACTACTGACGACTTTGATAGGTTTTTCCATCCGTTTACAAACAAAGCCAATTGATACTAACCGAAACCCCTATTTATACTAACCGAAACCCCTATTTAAACTAAGACTACAACACCAATACGTTGACATGATTATACTTATTAATGATGCCGACTTTGGTACTGGAATAGAGACTAAACTTAAACGTAAATGTGTATGTTCCTAGTGCTGGAGACGAATCTGATAGGTTGATCAATCCTTTCCAAACAAAGCAAATTGATACTAACCGAAACCCCAAATAAAAACAACCCATTAAAATTAAACTAAAACCAATTAAACTTGCCAAATTTGAGTACTAGGAGCCCTGCTTTGAAGCATGTGCAGCCTAGGCAAATGAGGTTCAATTAAAATATAAACACAATCCCAATTTGTTCTTATTAATATGCCGTCTGTGATACTGGAATAGAGACTAAACTAAAACGTTAACGTGTATGTTCCTAGTGCTACTGACGACTTTGATAGGTTTATTCCATCCGTTCACAAACAAAGCCAATTGATACTAACCGAAACCCCTATTTATACTAACCGAAACCCCTATTTAAACTAAGACTACAACACCAATACGTTGACATGATTATACTTATTAATGATGCCGACTTTGGTACTGGAATAGAGACTAAACTTAAACGTAAATGTGTATGTTCCTAGTGCTGGAGACGAATCTGATAGGTTGATCAATCCTTTCCAAACAAAGCAAATTGATACTAACCGAAACCCCAAATAAAAACAACCCATTAAAATTAAACTAAAACAAATTAAACTTGCCAAATTTGAGTACTAGGAGCCCTGCTTTGAAGCATGTGCAGCCTAGGCAAATGAGGTTCAATTAAAATATAAACACAATCCCAATTTGTTCTTATTAATATGCCGTCTGTGATACTGGAATAGAGACTAAACTAAAACGTTAACGTGTATGTTCCTAGTGCTACTGACGACTTTGATAGGTTTATTCCATCCGTTCACAAACAAAGCCAATTGATACTAACCGAAACCCCTTTTTATCTCCAACACCAATACGTTGGTTCACTTCATTCCATCTAATGACTCCGTTTTCAACATTCTTTTCCACGTGGTCCCCTCGAGGGTGTTGGTGGACTGATTCGAGTTACTACCGAAAACCCATGGGTAGCCTATGGTGTTAACTTGTTTCGCCTTTTTATATGTGTCTCAGCAATAGGCCGGCAT
>JAEIFK010000202.1:0-19515 GCA_018901825.1 Drosophila funebris | reverse complement strand
TGTCGCGCACACACCAATCGCCTCAGGTCACCGAAATGCCGTTTTCACGGCGTCACGGCGACCATTGGGCAATCTGTGCGGCTCCAGCGTCCAACTGGTCAACTGCTGATGACTCCAAAATGGCCCACCCCCCCAGGAGCATCCTGAATCCAGAGCCGGTCGGACAATCCATACGCCGGCAGCAACTACGGCCAAAATGGCTATTTCGGTGGCCGAGTATAATGTGTACGATGTAGCCATGGCCACAGATGCAGCGTGAAATACGTATGGGGCATTTTGCGGACCGTTCGTCCACAACCACCGGCGCCCGTGGAGGCGTCCCCCACGAGGGCCACCACACACGGCCAGGCCGAACTGATCGTTGTCAACGACATCAGCAGCAGCAGCAACTTCACACCGTCACCTGCCATCAGGTGGCGTCCCAGCCATGGCAACTGGCGACGGAGTGCACACAGGAAAGCTACACGGACAAAGAGAAGTCTATTAGCATCGCTAAATTGAATATAAATATACACTTAATAAGTACTTACCTGTCAGCCATTATGTACGTATGCATCGCTGCAGCCCATAGCAAGAATCCAATAGCGTACCTGAAAAATAAGAAAAAAAAAAGATTGTTAGTCATTAAGTATAAGAATATTAGCTAGATTAGAATTATACTCACAATTTTTGACCTTTTAATAATAGTAACATTTATTCACTTTCTTGCCATTTAACTTCTGAAAAGAAAAAAGAATAAGATAATTATCTTTTGTTATTTATGTATGTCACTGCAAAATCAATTGGTCAATTATTGTTATCTTAATTGTTACCTAATTGTTTTTATGTAAATTATCCGTTCCTTGATGTCAATTTTCCTGTATTGACCTGTAAAATAGCAGCCAAAATAATGTTTATAATTAAGTAACTCACATATAGTTACGTAGATAAAGAGAAAACCCCAAAGGGGCATACACACACACACACAACATATATATATTGGCAGAATACTCATTTGGGCGGCCCTATCAGCAGGTATCGAGCTATCCATACTTGCCAATGGCCAATCATTCTGTTGGATGACATAATTCTGTTAAAAAAAATTTCCCTTTTTAGCAGAATTCTGTTGTCTCTCAGCAGTTTTATTGGCCAACTAAAACGGCGGCTCAAATGAGAATTATATTCGATTGTCAAGTAAGATCATCTGCCTACATTGACCCGAATTGGAAAGCGACCCTCAAAAACTCTCCGTCTGGCTTTCGTCGCGAGCGGACATGTTTTCGGTTCGCCTAAAAATAAAAAATTCGCGGTGGACAAACCAACCGATAATTTCTGCCAATAAATTAATATTATAGTATATTTTAACATTAAAAAAAAAGTCCATTTCTGCGTCGTGCCAAATAAGTTTTAAAATTACTTAGTGTTTAAAAAAATGTTGTTATTAAGATTAATGTAAGGAATATCAACGAGTGCTGTGAACACAAACAATAAATAATTCGACAATGTGGATATTAAACTAACTTAAAAAAAAAAAAAAAATATCCTCCAATTTATATTAATTCGACGACAAATTGTTCTTAACAACGGCGAACAATAAAAGCTAAAGCAAATGGAAGAAAGAAAAAGTGCTGCAAATAAAGGAAACATATATATATATATAAATGTGTGTGTGAGTGTGAGTGCAAATGGCGCTATAAAGAAAGCGACCTATGCACCTGACGCCATTTGAGTTAACGCGCTCTTTAACTCAAGCACACAAGTGCAGTGTGAGTGCTGAACATAGAAAACCACTCAACCACACACATACATGTAAAACGCCACCTACAAAACATGTAAAATATATATGTAAAACTAAATACTTACCTCCTGCAAATAAAAAAAGGAAAAAAAACACAAATAAAACTAAATAAATGTACATTAAACAGTGTGCAAACAAATATATTTAATTATATATTTTGACTTTGCCAAAAAAGCAAATACGCGGAGTAAAAAATACAACAATTGCATTGCACACTTGTGTCCTAAGTGTTTAAATGTCGTAATATGCATGTATTTAAATGGCAATAATTAATGTACTGTCTAACTAAAATCTGTTTTAAAATCTGTCCCCTGAGTGAGTGAGTTTTTCTACCATAGACACTTGACAAGTCCCACATATGCAGTCACTATGGCATATGTGTGCACTAAACTACGTCCCCAATCAACGTAAAACTGTATTTTTGTGAGAACATTCATATACTTGACCCTAGCCAATAAATTTTGACAAGTGACTCTAAAACTGTTGCTAAATTAAATAAATATGGGCAAGTTGAAAAGTGAGCAACTCAAAAAGCAAATTCTACGCCAACAACAACAACAGCTAGCTCGGGCGCATCAGCAACAACATAATCAGTTGGAAATGATGCCCACAACAGCAACAACTATTACTAAGACGACGACGACGACGACATCACCATCACGGTCATCACAGTCGCCGGAATACCCACCAGGACCAGCATCAAGTAAGCTAAAAAGAGAAAGAGAGAGACGCTCGTCGGGCGCCAAAAAGTCCGCCAATGGTGCAACAATTGCAGCCACAGCAACAGCAGCAACAGTTGCCCATCAAGCGCCATTGCAAAAGTCACTCTCTGGGCCACTAGAGACACCATTTCTCCCGCCAGAAATGGCGTCTAGCAAACCAAAGAGAGAAAGACACTCACTGAGTGGAATTACAGCAAAAGCAACTTTCACTCAAATACCAGTGCGTCATGCAAAATCGCCGCCATTGCTGATGCCGGTACTCCCGCCAACACAGCCAACTTTTGGCGGCCAGCAATCGGTGTCGGACGTAACCTTTAACGCAAATGATAGTGTTGAGGTTACGTTCCAAGATTCCGACGTTGATGTGACTACACTCACAGCAACAACATCAGCAACTACCAATACTACATCGGGCAGTGCTCGTGTGTCGCCGGTGGTGTCATCGTTTGGTATGGATTTCGCCGAATCCGCTGATTGTACCTTCAATGAGGATAACGACGACAACGATGACGACGATGATGACTATGATGACTCCACATCAGCATCCTCAAAGGCCACTACAAAGGTTATTACGCCTAAACAGCAACGTCGTCATCATCAGCAGCAGCAGCAGCAGCAACATCAGCAGCAGCAGCAGCAGCCAACTAGCTCAGTGACTGAAATAATGACAAAAGCATCAAATATCCATTCAACTGCAGCAACAACAGCTACAACAACATACTCAACAGCAACAACAATAACAGCCGGTAAGCGTATATTATCACATAATTACCCTGCCCCGACTGTCTCAAATAAGCGTGTGGCTACTAATCTGGGCCTGAAACGCAAATCAAAGCGCCAACTTAAGCGCATTACTAAAAGGAGAGCCAATGATGAGTATGCTGTCGATGACTCATTTGGTTGTCCGTCATTAACCGAACGGCAATTCATCAAACTGCTCAAACAATATGAGCATTACGACCCGTACTCCCAATTCTATGCCGGTGATGATGATCCGGCATATGATTGCAGCGATTCGGATCCATGTGAGATCGATACTGATCCCTCATGGCAAGCCGAGTCGTGGGAGAGCGTAGATGCTGATAATGATAACAATGCTGCAGATGACAATGTAAACGCCGAGGGCACTCAACAAATGCCTACGAATATTGTGGTCAATGGCAATACGATCACCAATAATACGCCCATAGGCAATATAATTCCAACAACAGCGACAGCAAATAGTGTGCCAAATACTGCTAGCATTGCTTCGGCCATCACTGTTATACCCGCTGAGGGCCGTAATAGTAACAACAACAACAGCAGCAACATTAACAAAAGGAGCAGCAATCAAAGCAACAACAAGACCAATAAAAGTCAAAATTCCAAGAAAATGAGAAATATGGACAATGGCGACGACATATTCAATGACTTGGATGCCATGCTTGCAGCTAGCAAACGCGACTATGAGCAACAAGTGCAAAAGAATAAGCAACAAAAGGAATGGAATTTGGTTAAGAGTGCTAAAATTCCAACGCTTTTCTTACCCCAAGTTGATCAAATCCAACCTCTGTTGGATCGACTGTGCAGCTTGGTGGGCACCAATAGTGGCTTCTCTACCAAATGCACGCAGAATGGATCAATCCGTTTGCAGTGTAGTGACATGGAGTCATATAAATTAATCTCAAAAGAGCTACACTCTGGCGAATTGCCTATGCATACGCACCAAATGCGCAGAGATCGTGGCTACAGGATTGTCATTCGCCATCTTCACAGTACCACCCCCACACAATGGATACGCACGCAGCTGACCAATTTGGGCTACACAGTGCGATTCATTAGAGTGATGAGGCATCGGTTCGGCGGCCAACCGATGAATCTTTTCGAAGTTGAACTCCAGCCAACGACAGATGGTACCAATGAGCAGATCCTCAAACTCCAGAAGCTGGGGAGTCAAAGTATTGCTGTAGAAAAGCAAAGAAGAAGCATTGATCCCGTCCAGTGTCATCGTTGCCAGGCATTTGGACATTCTAAAAACTATTGCAGACGGAAATTTGCTTGTCTTAAATGTGCCGGAGAGCATGCCACTACCGAATGCAAAAAGACAAAGGATATGCCTGCAAAGTGTATAAATTGTCAAGGTGCACATATTGCTAGCTATAAGGGTTGTCGGGTATTTAAGGATGCACAATCCAAAATGTCAATAAATAAGGCGCGGTCCGAATTTGCGCAATTATTGCAAAATGAATGGCCGCTACCCAAATACCCGCAGCCCAAGCAGCAACAGCAACAACAACATCAGCAGCACAAGCCAAATAAGACAGCAATTACGCCGAAGAAACAGCATAACACGCCGAAGCAGGTAGCAAAACAGACAAAATCTGTCAATATTAAAAAGCAGCCACTAATGCCGAAGCAGCATGTTGCTAATAAAACGCAACAACAGCAACAGCCGAAACAACAAAAACATGAAAAGACTACAAAGAGACAGCCAAATACGCCTGCTAGGAGCAGCAGCAACAACAACAACAACAGCAATGTCAACAAGAACAAAAGCAAAGCGTCTTATGCTCAAATTGCCAAAGCCGGCACTGCAAATAAGCCGAATGTGAAAGCCGAAGCTGGACCTGCAAGTCGACACTTGGGGAGATTGCAGGAACAGCTTCGTGCCGAGCAAAAGGAGCAGCAACAACAACAACAACATGTGTCTCCTAGCCAATCCCAGACAGACACAATGCTGACTGCGATTTTGCAACAAAATGCTGAAATTATCACCCAAATGGGCAAAAAATTGGATGCCTTAGTTGACATAATTACTACATTAATAGCCAATACAAATCCAACTAGTATTGAACATAAGAAGCAACATCAACATGTGGAAGCTATAGTTAGAATCAATAGTCCAAATCCTAATGACATGTCAGTTGACAGTGTCACTCACAACGCCACTGACTTGATCATTAATGGATAATAGAGTCACTAAACTACATAACAACAATAGCCCAATCCATGTCATTCCTGCTAAAGCCTCACAAAGAGCAGCAGCAACTACTACAACAATAATAAATAATGTGTGCACTCACCCCATTATTGAAATGAAAAAGCAATTTATGGAAGCAGCCGCCAAAATTATCGTCCCTGATGTCAATATGGATGTACAGGATAATAATCCATGGTATTATCCCGCTCCAGACGGGGACATTCCAACGAAGAATGAGCTCGCATGCAATCCAGCTATAATAAAGGAACTCAATCAATCATTGAATGTAGCAGAATCGATAGAGACAAATAAATCTGCACATAACTTTACATACACGTTCGGGTTTGCATGTAGGTGTAAGATCACCTCGATCTGGACACCTCTGCCAAGTGAGATACAAACTCGGCATAGATGCCAGCTCGTTTTCATGCACATCGAGTGGCTTAAATTACAAAAACGTTTGCATTCGCAAACACCCCCACAAACTCTGCAGGAGCAGCATCGTAACTTAAATTCGCCACGGCAGCGGCATTCAAAACTAAAACAACAATCTCCAGATAGGCGGTTGAATTCTTCCATTCAAAATATCGGGAGTGAGGCATATAAGTTGTCCGAGTATATGCAGCTCGTTGAGCAACAGCAGAAGCACCAGCAGCAACAGCAGTGCACAATTAATCCAAATAACGACATGGAAATACAAAAAGTACAAAATCAGCAAAAACAACAACAAATATGTACAAAGAACCACACAGAGGATAAACTCACCATACAAATCACAGAAACTGCATGTCCTATTGATGTTCCAAATCGGCCAGAAGTTTCCAGCACAACAACTGGTACCTTCTGGGCCGATTGGCAGAAACGGCGACAACAGGCATCCACACAGCGGCATCAACTCCAGCAGCTCCTTAACCCAGCTAGCGGTCTCTGGAAACGTCTCCAGAATCAGCATATCCTGCCAGAGCCACAAATACCCATCATCGATGATACTTACGGCGTCTGGCAAAAACACTGGCTTATTCCACACACGCCAATTGATCACTCCAAATTGACAAATTGGCAATCTGGCGTTCTCCTGGCATTGAAGCATCAACAGCGGCAAAGTCTACCTGATAAGCAGCAGCACACACTCGCCACCAGTCCTGGGCCATCCAAATGCCATCCTAATGGCACCCAAGAGACATGGCGAATCACACAGCGGCACCTGAAAAACAACAAAAAAAAAAAATTTATTAGATATAAATTATAAAATATTTGATAAAATCCGCAGGTGTAAGCACAGCCTGCTGTTTCTCAGCAGACAACAGCTACAGCAGCTCCTCATGGCAATTCGGCCAATAAATTGTCTGGGAACCACATACTGTGGCTCCTGGCAAGATCTGATCCTGGTGAAGCAGCTGCATCATCAACTGAGTCGGGCTGACCCATCTGTGGCGCATCCTGGCGGCATCCTGGCCGCATCGCAGCATCAGAAGAAGCAGCAGCACCATCCCCAGGATCATCTGGCATCACTGGTGAAACACCTCGATGGCATCAGCATCGGGATGAGCCACCAGAAGCAGCATCACTGGCAGCCGAAGGCATCCAAATTGCATCTTGTTGAATCATGCGGCAAGTGGAACTGGTCCCACTCCTGGGGACATGAGAAGCACCGGCGGCATCCCAACGGCGCGAGAGGACCACTACATGGCCATAATCCTGGGTCCTGGGTCATCTCGCGGCGCTCTTGCTGGCATCCATGGCAGCAGCAACTTCAATATAAAAGAAACAAATTAATATTTCTATTATATTGCATTTTTATATATATTTACAGGCAATTCTCACGCCTGTTTCTAATACTTACCAGCCACAATTCCAACGATATGGCCACACGGGCGGTGTGGCAACACTGGTGGCATAATCCGGCCGATCAGCATCATCCACCGATGGAGCAGCGTGACCCACCAAGACATGCCTATATAAGCCCCTCTCGGGCTCTATGGGCATGGCAAATCCGCAGTGAGGCCACTGAGCCGCACCAGGCACTGAGGATTGGTCAAGGGACCATGCCCGGCCCACTCCTTGGCATCATGGGCACTCAGCAGCAGCGTCGCGCACACATCAATCGCCTCAGGCCACTGAAATGCCGTTTTCACGGCGTCCCGGCGGCCACTGGGCAATCTGTGCGGCTCCAGCGTCCAATTGATCAACTGCCGATGACTCCAAACAGCATCGGCGCCATCTCCTGGTCCTCTAGGGAGCACCTCCTGAATCCTGAGCCGGTCGGACAATCCATACGCCGGCAGCAACTACGGCCAAAATGGCCATTCTGGTGGCCGAGTACAATTTGTACGAGGCAGCCATGGCCACGGATGCAGCGTGAAATGGGTATGGGAGCATTTTGCAGACTGCTCCTGATGGCCACAACCATTCTGGCGCCCTCTGGAGGCGTCTCTTCAACGAGGGAGCCACCCACGCTACATCGGTCATGGCCCCGACCTGACCGCCGTGAACAGCATCAGCAGCAGCAGCAGCAGCAACTTTACACACCGTCACCAGCCATCAGGTGGCGTCCCAGCCATGGCAACTGGCGACGGTGTGCACACAGGAAAGCTACACGGACAAAGAGAAGTCTATTAGCATCTCTAAATTCAATATAAATATACACTTCATAATGTACTTACCTGTCAGCCATTATGTACGTATGCATCTCTGCAGCCCATAGCAAGAATCCAATAGCGTACCTGAAAAATAAGAAAAAGAATATTAGCCATTAAGTATAAGAATATTAGCTAGATTAGAATTATACTCACAATTTTTGACCCTTTAATAATAGTAAAATTCACTCAGTTACTTGCCATTTAACTTCTGAAAAGAAACAGAAGAAAAGGAAGAAGAAGATAATTAACTTTTGTTATTTATGTATGTCACTGCAAATTTATGTAAATCAATTCGTCAATTATTGTTATTTTAATTGTTACCTAATTGTTTTTATGTAAATTCTCCGTTCCTTGATGTCAATTTTCCTGTATAGACCTGTAAAATAGCAGCCAAAATAATGTTTATAATTAAGTAACTCACATATAGCTACGTAGATAAACAGAAAAACCCAAAGGCGCATACACACACAATACATATATATATATATATATTGGCAGAATACTCATTTGGGCGGCCCTAGCAGCAGGTATCGAGCTATCGATACTTGCAATGGCCAATCATTCTGTTGGATGACAGAATTCTGTTAAAAAATTTCCCTTTTTAGCAGAGTTCTGTTGTCTCTCAACGGTTTGATTGGCCAACTAAAACGGTCGCTCAAATGAGAATTATTTTCAAATGTCAAATAAGATCTCTGACTACATTGACCCGAATTGGAAAGCGACCCTCATAAACTCTCCGTTTGGCTTTCGTTGCGAGCGGACGTGTTTAGCGGTTCGCCTTAAAATAAATAAAAATTAAATTCGCGGTCTGACAAACCAGCCAATAAATTCTGCCAATACAATATAATATAATAGTATATTTTTAAAATTAAAAAAATCATAAAGTCCATTTCTGCGTCGTGCCAAATAAGTTATTAAAATTATTTATTGTTTAGAAATAATGTTGTTACTAAGATTAATGTAATGAATATCGACGAGTGCTGTGAACACTAACAATAAATAATTCCACTATGTGGATATTTAACTAACTTAAAAAAAAAAAAAAAAATATCCTCCAATTTATATTAATTCGACGACAAATTGTTCTTAACAACGGCGAACAATAAAAGCTAAAGCAAATGGAAGAAAGAAAAAGTGCTGCAAATAAAGGAAACATATATATATATATAAATGTGTGTGTGAGTGTGAGTGCAAATGGCGCTATAAAGAAAGCGACCTATGCACCTGACGCCATTTGAGTTAACGCGCTCTTTAACTCAAGCACACAAGTGCAGTGTGAGTGCTGAACATAGAAAACCACTCAACCACACACATACATGTAAAACGCCACCTACAAAACATGTAAAATATATATGTAAAACTAAATACTTACCTCCTGCAAATAAAAAAAGGAAAAAAAACACAAATAAAACTAAATAAATGTACATTAAACAGTGTGCAAACAAATATATTTAATTATATATTTTGACTTTGCCAAAAAAGCAAATACGCGGAGTAAAAAATACAACAATTGCATTGCACACTTGTGTCCTAAGTGTTTAAATGTCGTAATATGCATGTATTTAAATGGCAATAATTAATGTACTGTCTAACTAAAATCTGTTTTAAAATCTGTCCCCTGAGTGAGTGAGTTTTTCTACCATAGACACTTGACAAGTCCCACATATGCAGTCACTATGGCATATGTGTGCACTAAACTACGTCCCCAATCAACGTAAAACTGTATTTTTGTGAGAACATTCATATACTTGACCCTAGCCAATAAATTTTGACAAGTGACTCTAAAACTGTTGCTAAATTAAATAAATATGGGCAAGTTGAAAAGTGAGCAACTCAAAAAGCAAATTCTACGCCAACAACAACAACAGCTAGCTCGGGCGCATCAGCAACAACATAATCAGTTGGAAATGATGCCCACAACAGCAACAACTATTACTAAGACGACGACGACGACGACATCACCATCACGGTCATCACAGTCGCCGGAATACCCACCAGGACCAGCATCAAGTAAGCTAAAAAGAGAAAGAGAGAGACGCTCGTCGGGCGCCAAAAAGTCCGCCAATGGTGCAACAATTGCAGCCACAGCAACAGCAGCAACAGTTGCCCAGCAAGCGCCATTGCAAAAGTCACTCTCTGGGCCACTAGAGACACCATTTCTCCCGCCAGAAATGGCGTCTAGCAAACCAAAGAGAGAAAGACACTCACTGAGTGGAATTACAGCAAAAGCAACTTTCACTCAAATACCAGTGCGTCATGCAAAATCGCCGCCATTGCTGATGCCGGTACTCCCGCCAACACAGCCAACTTTTGGCGGCCAGCAATCGGTGTCGGACGTAACCTTTAACGCAAATGATAGTGTTGAGGTTACGTTCCAAGATTCCGACGTTGATGTGACTACACTCACAGCAACAACATCAGCAACTACCAATACTACATCGGGCAGTGCTCGTGTGTCGCCGGTGGTGTCATCGTTTGGTATGGATTTCGCCGAATCCGCTGATTGTACCTTCAATGAGGATAACGACGACAACGATGACGACGATGATGACTATGATGACTCCACATCAGCATCCTCAAAGGCCACTACAAAGGTTATTACGCCTAAACAGCAACGTCGTCATCATCAGCAGCAGCAGCAGCAGCAACATCAGCAGCAGCAGCAGCCAACTAGCTCAGTGACTGAAATAATGACAAAAGCATCAAATATCCATTCAACTGCAGCAACAACAGCTACAACAACATACTCAACAGCAACAACAATAACAGCCGGTAAGCGTATATTATCACATAATTACCCTGCCCCGACTGTCTCAAATAAGCGTGTGGCTACTAATCTGGGCCTGAAACGCAAATCAAAGCGCCAACTTAAGCGCATTACTAAAAGGAGAGCCAATGATGAGTATGCTGTCGATGACTCATTTGGTTGTCCGTCATTAACCGAACGGCAATTCATCAAACTGCTCAAACAATATGAGCATTACGACCCGTACTCCCAATTCTATGCCGGTGATGATGATCCGGCATATGATTGCAGCGATTCGGATCCATGTGAGATCGATACTGATCCCTCATGGCAAGCCGAGTCGTGGGAGAGCGTAGATGCTGATAATGATAACAATGCTGCAGATGACAATGTAAACGCCGAGGGCACTCAACAAATGCCTACGAATATTGTGGTCAATGGCAATACGATCACCAATAATACGCCCATAGGCAATATAATTCCAACAACAGCGACAGCAAATAGTGTGCCAAATACTGCTAGCATTGCTTCGGCCATCACTGTTATACCCGCTGAGGGCCGTAATAGTAACAACAACAACAGCAGCAACATTAACAAAAGGAGCAGCAATCAAAGCAACAACAAGACCAATAAAAGTCAAAATTCCAAGAAAATGAGAAATATGGACAATGGCGACGACATATTCAATGACTTGGATGCCATGCTTGCAGCTAGCAAACGCGACTATGAGCAACAAGTGCAAAAGAATAAGCAACAAAAGGAATGGAATTTGGTCAAGAGTGCTAAAATTCCAACGCTTTTCTTACCCCAAGTTGATCAAATCCAACCTCTGTTGGATCGACTGTGCAGCTTGGTGGGCACCAATAGTGGCTTCTCTACCAAATGCACGCAGAATGGATCAATCCGTTTGCAGTGTAGTGACATGGAGTCATATAAATTAATCTCAAAAGAGCTACACTCTGGCGAATTGCCTATGCATACGCACCAAATGCGCAGAGATCGTGGCTACAGGATTGTCATTCGCCATCTTCACAGTACCACCCCCACACAATGGATACGCACGCAGCTGACCAATTTGGGCTACACAGTGCGATTCATTAGAGTGATAAGGCATCGGTTCGGCGGCCAACCGATGAATCTTTTCGAAGTTGAACTCCAGCCAACGACAGATGGTACCAATGAGCAGATCCTCAAACTCCAGAAGCTGGGGAGTCAAAGTATTGCTGTAGAAAAGCAAAGAAGAAGCATTGATCCCGTCCAGTGTCATCGTTGCCAGGCATTTGGACATTCTAAAAACTATTGCAGACGGAAATTTGCTTGTCTTAAATGTGCCGGAGAGCATGCCACTACCGAATGCAAAAAGACAAAGGATATGCCTGCAAAGTGTATAAATTGTAAAGGTGCACATATTGCTAGCTATAAGGGTTGTCGGGTATTTAAGGATGCACAATCCAAAATGTCAATAAATAAGGCGCGGTCCGAATTTGCGCAATTATTGCAAAATGAATGGCCGCTACCCAAATACCCGCAGCCCAAGCAGCAACAGCAACAACAACATCAGCAGCACAAGCCAAATAAGACAGCAATTACGCCGAAGAAACAGCATAACACGCCGAAGCAGGTAGCAAAACAGACAAAATCTGTCAATATTAAAAAGCAGCCACTAATGCCGAAGCAGCATGTTGCTAATAAAACGCAACAACAGCAACAGCCGAAACAACAAAAACATGAAAAGACTACAAAGAGACAGCCAAATACGCCTGCTAGGAGCAGCAGCAACAACAACAACAACAGCAATGTCAACAAGAACAAAAGCAAAGCGTCTTATGCTCAAATTGCCAAAGCTGGCATTGCAAATAAGCCGAATGTGACAGCCGAAGCTGGACCTGCAAGTCGACACTTGGGGAGATTGCAGGAACAGCTTCGTGCCGAGCAAAAGGAGCAGCAGCAAACACAAAAGGAGCAACAACAACAACAACATGTGTCTCCTAGTCAATTTCAACCTGATAGTCGCATTATGGAGATAGCATTAGTGCATGCAGCCATGATAAGCGACCTGGGCGCCAAGCTTGACAAGTTAACAAATTTATTACTCGCAAGGTTTTCCAACGGCAATATAATTTGCAACGTACAGCAAGAACGAACTAACCCCAGCGCAACAACATCAGCAACAATGATAAAGCTGATATCACCAGCCAATGAAAAAAACCAATAATGGATATACACAACAACACTAGTACAAACAATCACAACTCCAACCAGCATCAACAGCATAACCAGCCCCAGCAGCGACAATACGACAACACTTTTAAAATTGCCTATTGGAATGCTGCTGGGGTGGCCAATAAGATCAACGAACTAGAGGCGTTTATGCACCTACACAAAGTAGACGTCATGATGATCATCGAAACCAGACTCAATCCAAACCAACCAACGTCAAGTAGAGCGTCAATACACAGCATAAATGGTTACCACTGCCATTTTGCGACACGACCAACACACTACCGAAGTGGAGGGGTTGCCATACTTGTAAAAAACAATTTAAAACACATGGCCCTACAGCCAATTGTCTTTGGTCAAGTACAATGTGCCCCAGTGGCCATTTATCTAAATTCCAATAAAACATTAATACTTGCACCTATATACTGTCCACCCCAACCAACCTGGACAGAGCAACATTTTACGCAACTGCTCGAATACCTCTACAAGCTTGATAGCAACACCAATAGCAATGACAATCGACCCGGACTTATCATATGCGGCGATTGGAACGCCAAGAACAAATGGTGGGGCAACATCAAAGCCTGCCGACGAGGCAAACTTCTTATGGACTCCATCCACAAGAATAAGAAATTCAACATTTTGGCAACGGGTGGAGCCACACACTTCCCATACGACCGAAGGAAAAGGCCTAGTGCCATAGATTTCGCCATATATGCTGGAATAGAGAGCAGTCAGTTAAATACATATACTACCATCGACCTGGACTCCGACCACCTTCCCATTCACATAAGCTTAAACATGAATCCCCAATACAATCAAAACTATGAACAGCAACAAAATCCTAATCACCAACATGTCCATAATCTGCGATTATTAAAAGGAAATGCCGCCATTAAGATCTTTCAGAATCAACTTAACAACCTCATTCTGCTCAACACAGAAATCAGATCGGGCAAAGATATAGAAGACGCTATCGACATATTAAAAAAAAATATATAATGCAGCTGAAACAGCTACAAAGCCATACCGTCGGCGACGACGGCAACTGCACCTACAAAATCCAAGGCCTCTTCAACATCACCATCATCGACGACAGCGACCTCGCTCCGGCCCATATGCAGCCCTGGGTCGAAACAGAGACTTTCTGCTCATCCTCGAAAAAAAGCGCAAAGTGAAACGAATACACTTCCTAATGCGCAATTCAATCACACTCGCAATGTACAAATACTGCCAAGGAAAGCTAAAGAAACTATTGCGCACTGAAAAGGCAAATCATTATAACAACTTACTAAGAAGAATTGACCCCGACGATCGTTACAAGCTTCACAAACTATGGCAAATCACCACCTCAATTAAGAGACAGCCTGAACCAAACTGGCCACTAAAAATTACAAAAACAAATACGGACAACACCAGCGACATAAGATGGACCAAAAGCTCTAAAGAAAAGGTAGAAGAATTTGCAAATTACCTCGAGAAACGCTTCAGCCCCATATTTTCTAATTCCTCGGAAGAGCGTGATAACATTACCAAAGAACTGCATCAAACGCTTGACGAAAAAATACAACAAAGTCAACAACAACTAAGCAATGGTCATCCCACAGCCCCACCATTTCGCCCAGTCAAATATGATGAGGTAATAAACATCATCAAAGCGCAAAAACAAGGCAAATCCCCTGGTATAGATGCAATTGATAACAGAGTCATCAAGGCACTGCCAAGAAAAGCCATACTTTATCTGGTCCTTATATACAACTCAATCCTACGGTTGTCACACTTTCCTAGTCAATGGAAGTGTGCCTTTATAAAAATGATTCTTAAACCAGGCAAAAGGACAGAGGAAGTAGAATCTTACAGGCCAATAAGTCTCCTAGACGGTTTCTCAAAAATCTTTGAGAGGTTGCTCATGGTCAGAATGTTCGAATCCAAAGATTTCGCTAAAGCACTGCCCGGCCACCAGTTTGGTTTCCGCATCAACCATGGTACGGAGCAACAGCTAGCAAGAGTAACCCAATTTATAATGAAAGCCTACGAGGAGAAACAATATTGCTCAGCTATATTCATTGATGTCAAAGAAGCATTTGACAGAGTCTGGCACGAAGGACTCCTTAGCAAACTAAGCAAACTCTTGCCGCTAGTCCTTTACCGAGTGCTTGAGAGTTATCTGTCGAATCGCACATTCTATGTCAGCTGTAGCAGTGGCACAACCTCACGCATGGGTACCATTAACTCTGGAGTGCCACAAGGCAGTGTCCTGGGACCCATCCTATATACCATATTCACATCAGATATGCCACTACCGATGAGACAAACATGGAGCCTTCATCAAGATTACAGCCACTACACCAGGAATGAACATAACTTATTGTTATCCACATTTGCTGACGACACAGTCATCATGAGTGCGGCAAATCTACCTAGTACAGCCATTAGAAATAATAAATTGTACCTGGATAATATTGTCGCATGGACAAAGCATTGGTGCATAAGCATAAACGAAAAAAAAACGGCACATGTACTGTTTACCAAGCGTAGACTTTACCAAACCCTCCCCCAGACAATGCCACATATAAACGGCCGTCCAATTACAAACAAAACTAAGCACCAATACCTTGGCCTACACCTGGATAATAAACTAAATATGCGCCACCATATTACCCAACTACGAACACGTCTCTCAGCAGCAGAGAGCAAATATAAATGGATAATTGGACGCCATAGTATCCTGCCAATTCCCACCAAAATCCTATTCTATAAACAATGCATTGCATCCATATGGCGCTACGGTATCCCCATCTGGGGTGCGTTAGCCAGTGAGACCCAATTTAGAAGGATTGTGACGAGGAATAATCGCATGATTCGTACAATCTCTAAGGCTACGAGGTTTACCAGGAATCAAACAATCATAAATCGCTACAACATAGACACTGTTAATGAGATATTCAACATAGCGAGTGAAAACTTTGCAAGTTCTCTAGCCAATCATACAAACAGTGAGGCTCGCAAAATAATCACTATACCATATACGCCTAGGCGATTAAACTGGCCGAGATACTCTCAGCAGCTCCAACGACACATACTACCTCTGCAACGGCTACAACAACATCAGGGTCAACATACCCAACCACTGCAACAACAATACTCCCAGCTGCCTACATTATTAAAACATCAATACAACGAGTACCAAAAACAATATCAGCAACAACAGCAACTACGGATAGACCAGATACAAGCGAGACGCAGGCAACATCCCATTCCACGCCTAGATGAGCAGCTGATTAACAGCTTTCACCGGGACTACATAAGAGGCAACCTCACCCGCGAGGAGGTAGAAAGACGGATTGATGGCCAACCCTGGCAGATCCAACAACTTATTCTACCTGATCTTTTCCCTGAATGTCAAAGGAAAACTCCACAGGGATGGCTAAACCACCAACAATGGCAACAACGGCGACAGCAACAAAAAGACCAGAAACGTACACTAGCAGCAAACTCACATGTCACAATGCCCATTGTCATTTCTGATGACAGTGTTGATAGCGACGTCATCTTAATCGTTCGATTGGAGCATCAGCAACAACAACACGGATATGACCATAGAGGCGAGAGACATCAACTGCAAGAAGAACAAACGTTAACAAACTGCACACTGAAAAATCAAAGCACTACGGAGCAGTTAATTTTCTGCCATGAAGACAGTCGACCCCTGCTGGATCTACACGACTCACCATACCAGCATAACTCATCCCACACAAGCCACACGGAAGTAGCGGTTATCCAAAATGTGGGAAACCCGGACTCACACCTTAATCACCAGCAACATAAGACCAGCGCAGACTGTCATCAACACCAGAACAAATTGCTTAACAGTGGAACACCTGAGAACCAACAACGATCTCCAAACTGCCACATCAACGATACTGGAAATCGACGCAAACCAAAGACAGGGAGACACCGCCAAATACAGTATAGACATCCATTACTGTCCTGGCATAGCCCATCCCTCCAAACGAGTTCTGTGCATCTCACTCAGCTCACCCAGCATCACCTAATACAAAATCGTAAGAAATCATTAGACACAAATACTAACGCTTTTCATATACCAAACAGAAGACCCAATCGCCTTGCATGGCCTCCAATACACTCGAATCGACCACCTGTGAAAAGCTATGGCGCCTCCACGAGGGCGTGGTCGCCAGGACTTATTCCCAATGAGACCAGGAACCAGCGCCTTAAGCAGATTAACCGACTTGAGCCTTCTCCTGGTCCACTCCTAGGCAGCACGGGCATCCAGGAGCAGCGTCGCGCACACACCAGTCGCCTCAGGTCACCGAAATGCCGACTTCACGGCGTCACGGCGACCATTGGGCAATCTGTGCGGCTCCAGCGTCCAACTGGGCAACTGCTGATGACTCCAAATAGCATCGGCGCCACTCTGTGGTCCCCCAGGGAGCACCTCCTGAATCCAGAGCCGGTCGGACAATCGATACGCCGGCATCAACTACGGCCAAAATGGCCATTTTGGTGGCCAAGTACAACGCGTACAAGGCAGCCATGGCCACAGATGCAGCGTGAAATGCGTATGGGAGCATTTTGCGGACTGCTCCTGTTGGCCACAACCATCCTGGCGCCCTGTGGAGGCGTCTCCCCAACGAGGGACTCATCCACACTACATCGGCCATGGCTTCGAACTGATCGTCGACAACGGCATCAGCAGCAGCAGCAACCTTACACACCGTCACCAGCCATCAGGTGGCGTCCCAGCCATGGCAACTGGCGACGGTGTGCACACAGGAAAGCTACACGGACAAAGAGAAGTCTATTAGCATCTCTAAATTCAATATAAATATACACTTCATAATGTACTTACCTGTCAGCCATTATGTACGTATGCATCTCTGCAGCCCATAGCAAGAATCCAATAGCGTACCTGAAAAATAAGAAAAAGAATATTAGCCATTAAGTATAAGAATATTAGCTAGATTAGAATTATACTCACAATTTTTGACCCTTTAATAATAGTAAAATTCACTCAGTTACTTGCCATTTAACTTCTGAAAAGAAACAGAAGAAAAGGAAGAAGAAGATAATTAACTTTTGTTATTTATGTATGTCACTGCAAATTTATGTAAATCAATTCGTCAATTATTGTTATTTTAATTGTTACCTAATTGTTTTTATGTAAATTCTCCGTTCCTTGATGTCAATTTTCCTGTATAGACCTGTAAAATAGCAGCCAAAATAATGTTTATAATTAAGTAACTCACATATAGCTACGTAGATAAACAGAAAAACCCAAAGGCGCATACACACACAATACATATATATATATATATATATTGGCAGAATACTCATTTGGGCGGCCCTAGCAGCAGGTATCGAGCTATCGATACTTGCAATGGCCAATCATTCTGTTGGATGACAGAATTCTGTTAAAAAATTTCCCTTTTTAGCAGAGTTCTGTTGTCTCTCAACGGTTTGATTGGCCAACTAAAACGGTCGCTCAAATGAGAATTATTTTCAAATGTCAAATAAGATCTCTGACTACATTGACCCGAATTGGAAAGCGACCCTCATAAACTCTCCGTTTGGCTTTCGTTGCGAGCGGACGTGTTTAGCGGTTCGCCTTAAAATAAATAAAAATTAAATTCGCGGTCTGACAAACCAGCCAATAAATTCTGCCAATACAATATAATATAATAGTATATTTTTAAAATTAAAAAAATCATAAAGTCCATTTCTGCGTCGTGCCAAATAAGTTATTAAAATTATTTATTGTTTAGAAATAATGTTGTTACTAAGATTAATGTAATGAATATCGACGAGTGCTGTGAACACTAACAATAAATAATTCCACTATGTGGATATTTAACTAACTTAAAAAAAAAAAAAAAAAAAAAACGCATACCTAATTATCTACTTTTATACTAAAATACTCAAACCTTACTCAATCACAACTCACGGCGGAACCCTAGTAGAAGGATTCTGCCCGTATTGCTACCCCAAATTGGCCAATTCGACTGGTACCGCCTGTGTTTAAACATAGTGAGAGGAGGCACATGGCTAAGTACGAAAGTCACCCAAGTCATAACGGCTAACTATAGCCAATAACTATCATACTAATACTACTACAGATCCTCTCCACCCACCCACAACTCTGTCATAACTGTCGGCTTATGGTGATGCAATATATTACTGATGCCACACTTTACACCACGCATGTTTTAGGCTAGTCTAGGTTTGTAGCAAGTTAAGTAGGTTTTTAATTGGCCCCCTATCTTGACTACTACCACTCTATCACAATTGTAACAAAACAAACACATACTCTGTCACAAATATTGTAAAATCACACATTGACACCTAGCTCTAAGCCTACTCGAACATTCTATGAATTGTCAAACATGTATCACACAATAAATTGTTCTGCTCTCTGGGCAGTCAGTTGTCGA
>JAEIFK010000199.1:0-29474 GCA_018901825.1 Drosophila funebris | reverse complement strand
ATTTAAAATTGAAAATAAATTTGATTGTGGTATAAAGGAATTTTGGTTGTCAAATTTATAGTCTCTAGCTCTTATAATTGCTGAGCTCGACCCGTTCATATAGACGGACAGACGGACGGACAGCAGACGAAAATGGCTCAATTGACTCGGATGTTGTTACTGATCAAGAATATATATACTTTATGGGGGTGATGCTTCCTTTTTCCCGTTACACACATTTTGCACAAAACTAATATATCCCTGTACAGAGTGTAAAAAGCTACAGTCGACCGTAACCGGCAGGATAATACTCTGTAAAGGGTTCTATAATAAAAGTATTTTGATAAGTCTATTGATTTACTAGAAGCAAGTACATAACAAGTATTTAAAAAATAATATTTTGAAACTCTCATTTCGCAAATGAAGTCTTTGCATACTTATAGGACGAAGATTTTGCATATGTATACACACTCGAACAAAAGAAAGCTGAGTATTACGTCGCTTCATTTACTTCTGCATGTACTGCAGTCGTTCTCAGTCTCGCTCGCACACATGGCCTGCCCGTAAAGCCCAACGATTCAATGGAAAAAAATACTTATATTTCCATTCTGATTATCTATCAACACAGTAGAGCGAAAATGGGTCAATCGACTCGGATGTTGTTACTGATCAAGAATATATATACTTTATGGGGTAATGCTTCCTTCTGCCAGTTACATACTTTTTTGCACAAAACTAATATATCCTTGTTCAGAGTGTAAAAAAGCTACAATCGGACTCCAACCGGGAGGATACTCCACCCTAAAAAAGCAAGGACATAACAAGTATTTAAAAAAATAATATTTTGAAACTCTCATTTCGCAAATGAAGTCTTTGCATACTTATAGGACGAAAGATTTTGCATATGCTAACACCATGAACAAAAGCTGAGTATTACGTCGCTTCATTTACTTCTGCATGTACTCGCAGTCGTTCTGAATCTCGCCGCACACACATGGCCTGCCCAAAGCCCAACGATTCAATGGAAAAAAATACTTATATTTCCATTCTGATTATCTGTCTTATTTATTAACCGATCTTGATGAAACTTTCAGCATTCCTTCTATATAATATTTACGCATCTGATCAGTTAGGAGGCGTCTATGTTGAAAAATGTGGCCAATATTGGTTTTCTTCGTTTTGCGATGGAAATGGGGGAGCTATTTAAAATTTAAAATAAATTTGATTGTGGTATAAAGGAATTTTCTTCTGTCAAATGTGTAGTCTCCAGCTCTTATAATTGCTGAGATCGACCCGTTCATATAGACGGACAGACGAGACGGACAGCAGACGAAAATGGGGTAACATAACAAGTCATTTAAAAAATAATATTTTGAAACTCTCATTTCGCATATAAGTCTTCTAACTTATGCGAAATTTATAGTTAACAAAAGTTTTCTTCTTTTTTTTTTCTCCTCCACGTTTTCTTCTCGAAAAGGGGAGGTAATTAAAATTAAAATAAATTTGATTGTGGTATAAAGGAATTTTCTTGTCAAATTTATAGTCTCTAGCTCTTATAATTGCTGAGCTCGACCCGTTCATATAGACGGACAGACGGACGGACAGCAGACGAAAATGGCTCAATCGACTCGGATGTTGTTACTGATCAAGAATATATATACTTTATGGGGTGATGCTTCCTTTTTGCCCGTTACACACATTTTGCACAAAACTAATATATCCCTGTACAGAGTGTAAAAAGCTACAGTCGACCGTAACCGGCAGGATAATACTCTGTAAAGGGTTCTATAATAAAAGTATTTTGATAAGTCTATTGATTTACTAGAAGCAAGTACATAACAAGTATTTAAAAAATAATATTTTGAAACTCTCATTTCGCAAATGAAGTCTTTGCATACTTATAGGACGAAGATTTTGCATATATATACACACTCGAACAAAAGCTGAGTATTACGTCGCTTCATTTACTTCTGCATGTACTGCAGTCGTTCTCAGTCTCGCTCGCACACATGGCCTGCCCGTAAAGCCCAACGATTCAATGGAAAAAATACTTATATTTCCATTCTGATTATCTGTCTTATTTATTAACCGATCTTGATGAAACTTTCAGCATTCCTTCTATATAATATTCTTTACGCATCTGATCAGTTAGAGGCGTCTATGTTGAAAAAATGTGGCCAATATTGGTTTTCTTCGTTTTGCGATGGAAATGGGGGAGCTATTTAAAATTTAAAATAAATTTGATTGTGGTATAAAGGAATTTTCTTGTCAAATGTGTAGTCTCCAGCTCTTATAATTGCTGAGATCGACCCGTTCATATAGACGGACAGACGGACGGACAGCAGACGAAAATGGCTCAATCGACTCGGATGTTGTTACTGATCAAGAATATATATACTTTATGGGGTAATGCTTCCTTCTGCCAGTTACATACTTTTTGCACAAAACTAATATATCCCTGTTCAGAGTGTAAAAAGGCTACAATCGACCGCAACCGGCAGGATAATACTCTGTAAAGCAAGTACATAACAAGTATTTAAAAAATAATATTTTGAAACTCTCATTTCGCAAATGAAGTCTTTGCATACTTATAGGACGAAGATTTTGCATATGTATACACACTCGAACAAAAGCTGAGTATTACGTCGCTTCATTTACTTCTGCATGTACTGCAGTCAGTTCTCAGTCTCGCTCGCACACATGGCCTGCCCGTAAAGCCCAACGATTCAATGGAAAAAATACTTATATTTCCATTCTGATTATCTGTCTTATTTATTAACCGATCTTGATGAAACTTTCAGCATTCCTTCTATATAATATTCTTTACGCATCTGATCAGTTAGAGGCGTCTACGTTGAAAAATGTGGCCAATATTGGTTTTCTTCGTTTTGCGATGGAAATGGGGGAGCTATTTAAAATTTAAAATAAATTTGATTGTGGTATAAAGGAATTTTCTTGTCGAAAGTGTAGTCAGTCCAGCTCTTATAATTGCTGAGATCGACCCGTTCATATAGACGGACAGACGGACGGACAGCAGACGAAAATGGCTCAATCGACTCGGATGTTGTTACTGATCAAGAATATATATACTTTATGGGGTAATGCTTCCTTCTGCCAGTTACATACTTTTTGCACAAAACTAATATATCCCTGTTCAGAGTGTAAAAAGGCTACAATCGACCGCAACCGGCAGGATAATACTCTGTAAAGCAAGTACATAACAAGTATTTAAAAATAATATTTTGAAACTCTCATTTCGCAAATGAAGTCTTTGCATACTTATAGGACGAAGATTTTGCATATGTATACACACTCGAACAAAGCTGAGTATTACGTCGCTTCATTTACTTCTGCATGTACTGCAGTCGTTCTCAGTCTCGCTCGCACACATGGCCTGCCCGTAAAGCCCAACGATTCAATGGAAAAAATACTTATATTTCCATTCTGATTATCTGTCTTATTTATTAACCGATCTTGATGAAACTTTCAGCATTCCTTCTATATAATATTCTTTACGCATCTGATCAGTTAGAGGCGTCTATGTTGAAAAATGTGGCCAATATTGGTTTTCTTCGTTATGCGATAGAAATGGGGGGAGCTATTTAAAATTGAAAATAAATTTGATTGTGGTATAAAGGAATTTTCTTGTCAAATTTATAGTCTCTAGCTCTTATAATTGCTGAGCTCGACCCGTTCATATAGACGGACAGACGGACGGACAGCAGACGAAAATGGCTCAATCGACTCGGATGTTGTTACTGATCAAGAATATATATACTTTATGGGGTGATGCTTCCTTTTGCCCGTTACATACATTTTTGCACAAAACTAATATATCCCTGTACAGAGTGTAAAAAGGCTACAGTCGACCGTAACCGGCAGGATAATACTCTGTAAAGGGTTCTATAATAAAGTATTTTGATAAGTCTATTGATTTACTAGAAGCAAGTACATAACAAGTATTTAAAAAATAATATTTTGAAACTCTCATTTCGCAAATGAAGTCTTTGCATACTTATAGGACGAAGATTTTGCATATGTATACACACTCGAACAAAAGCTGAGTATTACGTCGCTTCATTTACTTCTGCATGTACTGCAGTCGTTCTCAGTCTCGCTCGCACACATGGCCTGCCCGTAAAGCCCAACGATTCAATGGAAAAAATACTTATATTTCCATTCTGATTATCTGTCTTATTTATTAACCGATCTTGATGAAACTTTCAGCATTCCTTCTATATAATATTCTTTACGCATCTGATCAGTTAGAGGCGTCTATGTTGAAAAATGTGGCCAATATTGGTTTTCTTCGTTTTGCGATAGAAATGGGGGAGCTATTTAAAATTTAAAATAAATTTGATTGTGGTATAAAGGAATTTTCTTGTCAAATGTGTAGTCTCCAGCTCTTATAATTGCTGAGATCGACCCGTTCATATAGACGGACAGACGGACGGACAGCAGACGAAAATGGCTCAATCGACTCGGATGTTGTTACTGATCAAGAATATATATACTTTATGGGGTAATGCTTCCTTCTGCCAGTTACATACTTTTTGCACAAAACTAATATATCCCTGTTCAGAGTGTAAAAAAGGCTACAGTCGACCGCAACCGGCAGGATAATACTCTGTAAAGTAAATAAAGTTTTATTGATTTACTAGAAGCAAGTACATAACAAGTATTTAAAAAATAATATTTTGAAACTCTCATTTCGCAAATGAAGTCTTTGCATACTTATAGGACGAAGATTTTGCATATGTATACACACTCGAACAAAAGCTGAGTATTACGTCGCTTCATTTACTTCTGCATGTACTGCAGTCGTTCTCAGTCTCGCTCGCACACATGGCCTGCCCGTAAAGCCCAACGATTCAATGGAAAAAATACTTATATTTCCATTCTGATTATCTGTCTTATTTATTAACCGATCTTGATGAAACTTTCAGCATTCCTTCTATATAATATTCTTTACGCATCTGATCAGTTAGAGGCGTCTACGTTGAAAAATGTGGCCAATATTGGTTTTCTTCGTTTTGCGATGGAAATGGGGGAGCTATTTAAAATTGAAAATAAATTTGATTGTGGTATAAAGGAATTTTCTTGTCAAATGTGTAGTCTCCAGCTCTTATAATTGCTGAGATCGACCCGTTCATATAGACGGACAGACGGACGGACAGCAGACGAAAATGGCTCAATCGACTCGGATGTTGTTACTGATCAAGAATATATATACTTTATGGGGTAATGCTTCCTTCTGCCAGTTACATACTTTTTGCACAAAACTAATATATCCCTGTTCAGAGTGTAAAAAGGCTACAATCGACCGTAACCGGCAGGATAATACTCTGTAAAGCAAGTACATAACAAGTATTTAAAAAATAATATTTTGAAACTCTCATTTCGCAAATGAAGTCTTTCACTTATAGGACGAAGATTTGCATATGTATACACACTCGAACAAAAGCTGAGTATTACGTCGCTTCATTTACTTCGCATGTACTGCAGTCGTTCTCAGTCTCGCTCGCACACATGGCCGCCCGTAAAGCCCAACGATTCAATAAAAATACTATATCCATTCTGATTATCTGTCTTATTTATTAACCGATCTGATGAAACTTTCAGCATTCCTTCTATATAATATTCTTACGCATCTGATCAGTTAGAGGCGTCTATGTTGAAAAATGTGACCAATATTGGTTTTCTTCGTTATGCGATAGAAATGGGGGAGCTATTTAAAATTGAAAATAAATTTGATTGTGGTATAAAGGAATTTTCTTGTCAAATTTATAGTCTCTAGCTCTTATAATTGCTGAGCTCGACCCGTTCATATAGACGGACAGACGGACGGACAGCAGACGAAAATGGCTCAATCGACTCGGATGTTGTTACTGATCAAGAATATATATACTTTATGGGGTGATGCTTCCTTTTGCCCGTTACATACATTTTGCACAAAACTAATATATCCCTGTACAGAGTGTAAAAAGCTACAGTCGACCGTAACCGGCAGGATAATACTCTGAAAAGGGTTCTAGAATAAAAAGTATTTTGATAAGTCTATTGATTTACTAGAAGCAAGTACATAACAAGTATTTAAAAAATAATATTTTGAAACTCTCATTTCGCAAATGAAGTCTTTGCATACTTATAGGACGAAGATTTTGCATATGTATACACACTCGAACAAAAGCTGAGTATTACGTCGCTTCATTTACTTCTGCATGTACTGCAGTCGTTCTCAGTCTCGCTCGCACACATGGCCTGCCCGTAAAGCCCAACGATTCAATGGAAAAAATACTTATATTTCCATTCTGATTATCTGTCTTATTTATTAACCGATCTTGATGAAACTTTCAGCATTCCTTCTATATAATATTCTTTACGCATCTGATCAGTTAGAGGCGTCTATGTTGAAAAATGTGGCCAATATTGGTTTTCTTCGTTTTGCGATGGAAATGGGGGAGCTATTTAAAATTTAAAATAAATTTGATTGTGGTATAAAGGAATTTTCTTGTCAAATGTGTAGTCTCCAGCTCTTATAATTGCTGAGATCGACCCGTTCATATAGACGGACAGACGGACGGACAGCAGACGAAAATGGCTCAATCGACTCGGATGTTGTTACTGATCAAGAATATATATACTTTATGGGGTAATGCTTCCTTCTGCCAGTTACATACTTTTTGCACAAAACTAATATATCCCTGTTCAGAGTGTAAAAAGGCTACAATCGACCGCAACCGGCAGGATAATACTCTGTAAAGCAAGTACATAACAAGTATTTAAAAAATAATATTTTGAAACTCTCATTTCGCAAATGAAGTCTTTGCATACTTATAGGACGAAGATTTTGCATATGTATACACACTCGAACAAAAGCTGAGTATTACGTCGCTTCATTTACTTCTGCATGTACTGCAGTCGTTCTCAGTCTCGCTCGCACACATGGCCTGCCCGTAAAGCCCAACGATTCAATGGAAAAAATACTTATATTTCCATTCTGATTATCTGTCTTATTTATTAACCGATCTTGATGAAACTTTCAGCATTCCTTCTATATAATATTATTTACGCATCTGATCAGTTAGAGGCGTCTACGTTGAAAAATGTGGCCAATATTGGTTTTCTTCGTTTTGCGATGGAAATGGGGGAGCTATTTAAAATTTAAAATAAATTTGATTGTGGTATAAAGGAATTTTCTTGTCAAAAGTGTAGTCTCCAGCTCTTATAATTGCTGAGATCGACCCGTTCATATAGACGGACAGACGGACGGACAGCAGACGAAAATGGCTCAATCGACTCGGATGTTGTTACTGATCAAGAATATATATACTTTATGGGGTAATGCTTCCTTCTGCCAGTTACATACTTTTTGCACAAAACTAATATATCCCTGTTCAGAGTGTAAAAAGGCTACAATCGACCGCAACCGGCAGGATAATACTCTGTAAAGCAAGTACATAACAAATATTTAAAAAAATAATATTTTGAAACTCTCATTTCGCAAATGAAGTCTTTGCATACTTATAGGACGAAGATTTTGCATATGTATACACACTCGAACAAAAGCTGAGTATTACGTCGCTTCATTTACTTCTGCATGTACTGCAGTCGTTCTCAGTCTCGCTCGCACACATGGCCTGCCCGTAAAGCCCAACGATTCAATGGAAAAAATACTTATATTTCCATTCTGATTATCTGTCTTATTTATTAACCGATCTTGATGAAACTTTCAGCATTCCTTCTATATAATATTCTTTACGCATCTGATCAGTTAGAGGCGTCTATGTTGAAAAAATGTGGCCAATATTGGTTTTCTTCGTTTTGCGATGGAAATGGGGGAGCTATTTAAAATTTAAAATAAATTTGATTGTGGTATAAAGGAATTTTCTTGTCAAATGTGTAGTCTCCAGCTCTTATAATTGCTGAGATCGACCCGTTCATATAGACGGACAGACGGACGGACAGCAGACGAAAATGGCTCAATCGACTCGGATGTTGTTACTGATCAAGAATATATATACTTTATGGGGTGATGCTTCCTTTTGCCCGTTACATACATTTTTGCACAAAACTAATATATCCCTGTACAGAGTGTAAAAAGCTACAGTCGACCGTAACTGGCAGGATAATACTCTGTAAAGGGTTCTATAATAAAAGTATTTTGATAAGTCTATTGATTTACTAGAAGCAAGTACATAACAAGTATTTAAAAAATAATATTTTGAAACTCTCATTTCGCAAATGAAGTCTTTGCATACTTATAGGACGAAGATTTTGCATATGTATACACACTCGAACAAAAGCTGAGTATTACGTCGCTTCATTTACTTCTGCATGTTCATATAGACGGACACACGGCTCGGACAGCAGACGAAAATGGCTCAATCGACTCGGATGTTGTTACTGATCAAGAATATATATACTTTATGGGGTAATGCTTCCATTCTGCCAGTTACATACTTTTTCACAAAACTAATATATCCCTGTTCAGAGTGTAAAAGGGCTACAATCAACCGCAACGCAGGATAATACTTCTATAAAGCAAGTACATAACAAGTATTTAAAAATAATATTTTGAAACTCTCATTTCGCAAATAAGTCTTTCGCATACTTATAGGACGAAGATTTTGCATATGTATACACACTAAGTTGAATTACCTTATTTACTTCTGCATGTACTGCAGTCGTTCTCAGTCTCGTCCACACATGGTTTTCTTCGTTATGCGATAGAAATGGGGGAGCTATTTAAAATTGAAAATAAATTTGATTGTGGTATAAAGGAATTTTCTTGTCAAATTTATAGTCTCTAGCTCTTATAATTGCTGAGCTCGACCCGTTCATATAGACGGACAGACGGACGGACAGCAGACGAAAATGGCTCAATCGACTCGGATGTTGTTACTGATCAAGAATATATATACTTTATGGGGTGATGCTTCCTTTTGCCCGTTACACACATTTTGCACAAAACTAATATATCCCTGTACAGAGTGTAAAAAGCTACAGTCGACCGTAACCGGCAGGATAATACTCTGTAAAGGGTTCTATAATAAAAGTATTTTGATAAGTCTATTGATTTACTAGAAGCAAGTACATAACAAGTATTTAAAAAATAATATTTTGAAACTCTCATTTCGCAAATGAAGTCTTTGCATACTTATAGGACGAAGATTTTGCATATGTATACACACTCGAACAAAAGCTGAGTATTACGTCGCTTCATTTACTTCTGCATGTACTGCAGTCGTTCTCAGTCTCGCTCGCACACATGGCCTGCCCGTAAAGCCCAACGATTCAATGGAAAAAATACTTATATTTCCATTCTGATTATCTGTCTTATTTATTAACCGATCTTGATGAAACTTTCAGCATTCCTTCTATATAATATTCTTTACGCATCTGATCAGTTAGAGGCGTCTATGTTGAAAAATGTGGCCAATATTGGTTTTCTTCGTTTTGCGATGGAAATGGGGGAGCTATTTAAAATTTAAAATAAATTTGATTGTGGTATAAAGGAATTTTCTTGTCAAATGTGTAGTCTCCAGCTCTTATAATTGCTGAGATCGACCCGTTCATATAGACGGACAGACGGACGGACAGCAGACGAAAATGGCTCAATCGACTCGGATGTTGTTACTGATCAAGAATATATATACTTTATGGGGTAATGCTTCCTTCTGCCAGTTACACACTTTTGCACAAAACTAATATATCCCTGTCAGAGTGTAAAGCTACAACGACCGAACCGCAGGATAATACTCTGTACAAGTACATAAATTTAAAATAATATTAAATCAATATAGGACGAAGATTTTGCATATGTATACACACTCGAACAAAAGCTGAGTATTACGTCGCTTCATTTACTTCTGCATGTACTGCAGTCGTTCTCAGTCTCGCTCGCACACATGGCCTGCCCGTAAAGCCCAACGATTCAATGGAAAAAATACTTATATTTCCATTCTGATTATCTGTCTTATTTATTAACCGATCTTGATGAAACTTTCAGCATTCCTTCTATATAATATTATTTACGCATCTGATCAGTTAGAGGCGTCTACGTTGAAAAATGTGGCCAATATTGGTTTTCTTCGTTATGCGATAGAAATGGGGGAGCTATTTAAAATTGAAAATAAATTTGATTGTGGTATAAAGGAATTTTCTTGTCAAATTTATAGTCTCTAGCTCTTATAATTGCTGAGCTCGACCCGTTCATATAGACGGACAGACGGACGGACAGCAGACGAAAATGGCTCAATCGACTCGGATGTTGTTACTGATCAAGAATATATATACTTTATGGGGTGATGCTTCCTTTTGCCCGTTACACACATTTTGCACAAAACTAATATATCCCTGTACAGAGTGTAAAAAGCTACAGTCGACCGTAACCGGCAGGATAATACTCTGTAAAGGGTTCTATAATAAAAGTATTTTGATAAGTCTATTGATTTACTAGAAGCAAGTACATAACAAGTATTTAAAAAATAATATTTTGAAACTCTCATTTCGCAAATGAAGTCTTTGCATACTTATAGGACGAAGATTTTGCATATGTATACACACTCGAACAAAAGCTGAGTATTACGTCGCTTCATTTACTTCTGCATGTACTGCAGTCGTTCTCAGTCTCGCTCGCACACATGGCCTGCCCGTAAAGCCCAACGATTCAATGGAAAAAATACTTATATTTCCATTCTGATTATCTGTCTTATTTATTAACCGATCTTGATGAAACTTTCAGCATTCCTTCTATATAATATTCTTCACGCATCTGATCAGTTAGAGGCGTCTATGTTGAAAAATGTGGCCAATATTGGTTTTCTTCGTTTTGCGATGGAAATGGGGGAGCTATTTAAAATTTAAAATAAATTTGATTGTGGTATAAAGGAATTTTCTTGTCAAATGTGTAGTCTCCAGCTCTTATAATTGCTGAGATCGACCCGTTCATATAGACGGACAGACGGACGGACAGCAGACGAAAATGGCTCAATCGGCTCGGATGTTGTTACTGATCAAGAATATATATACTTTATGGGGTAATGCTTCCTTCTGCCAGTTACATACTTTTTGCACAAAACTAATATATCCCTGTTCAGAGTGTAAAAAGGCTACAATCGACCGCAACCGGCAGGATAATACTCTGTAAAGCAAGTACATAACAAGTATTTAAAAAATAATATTTTGAAACTCTCATTTCGCAAATGAAGTCTTTGCATACTTATAGGACGAAGATTTTGCATATGTATACACACTCGAACAAAAGCTGAGTATTACGTCGCTTCATTTACTTCTGCATGTACTGCAGTCGTTCTCAGTCTCGCTCGCACACATGGCCTGCCCGTAAAGCCCAACGATTCAATGGAAAAAATACTTATATTTCCATTCTGATTATCTGTCTTATTTATTAACCGATCTTGATGAAACTTTCAGCATTCCTTCTATATAATATTATTTACGCATCTGATCAGTTAGAGGCGTCTACGTTGAAAAATGTGGCCAATATTGGTTTTCTTCGTTTTGCGATGGAAATGGGGGGCTATTTAAAATTTAAAATAAATTTGATTGTGGTATAAAGGAATTTTCTTGTCGAAAGTGTAGTCTCCAGCTCTTATAATTGCTGAGATCGACCCGTTCATATAGACGGACAGACGGACGGACAGCAGACGAAAATGGCTCAATCGACTCGGATGTTGTTACTGATCAAGAATATATATACTTTATGGGGTAATGCTTCCTTCTGCCAGTTACATACTTTTTGCACAAAACTAATATATCCCTGTACAGAGTGTAAAAAGCTACAGTCGACCGTAACCGGCAGGATAATACTCTGTAAAGTCTCGCTCAAAAGGTTACGATAGAACATGGAGTATTTAAAAAATAATATATTTGAAACTCTCATTTCGCAAATGAAGTCTTTGCATACTTATAGGACGAAGATTTTGCATATGTATACACACTCGAACAAAAGCTGAGTATTACGTCCCGTTCATTTACTTCTGCATGTACTGCAGTCGTTCTCAGTCTCGCTCGCACACATGGCCTGCCCGTAAAGCCCAACGATTCAATGGAAAAAATACTTATATTTCCATTCTGATTATCTGTCTTATTTAGTTAACCGATCTTGCATGAAACTTTCAGCATATCCTTCTATAATAATATTCTTTACGAGTCTGATCAGTTAGAGGCGGATCTATGTTGAAAAATGTGGCTCGCACACATTGGTTTTCTTCGTTATGCGATAGAAATGGGGGAGCTATTTAAAATTGAAAATAAATTTGATTGTGGTATAAAGGAATTTTCTTGTCAAATTTATAGTCTCTAGCTCTTATAATTGCTGAGCTCGACCCGTTCATATAGACGGACAGACGGACGGACAGCAGACGAAAATGGCTCAATCGACTCGGATGTTGTTACTGATCAAGAATATATATACTTTATGGGGTGATGCTTCCTTTTGCCCGTTACACACATTTTGCACAAAACTAATATATCCCTGTACAGAGTGTAAAAAGCTACAGTCGACCGTAACCGGCAGGATAATACTCTGTAAAGGGTTCTATAATAAAAGTATTTTGATAAGTCTATTGATTTACTAGAAGCAAGTACATAACAAGTATTTAAAAAATAATATTTTGAAACTCTCATTTCGCAAATGAAGTCTTTGCATACTTATAGGACGAAGATTTTGCATATGTATACACACTCGAACAAAAGCTGAGTATTACGTCGCTTCATTTACTTCTGCATGTACTGCAGTCGTTCTCAGTCTCGCTCGCACACATGGCCTGCCCGTAAAGCCCAACGATTCAATGGAAAAAATACTTATATTTCCATTCTGATTATCTGTCTTATTTATTAACCGATCTTGATGAAACTTTCAGCATTCCTTCTATATAATATTCTTTACGCATCTGATCAGTTAGAGGCGTCTATGTTGAAAAATGTGGCCAATATTGGTTTTCTTCGTTTTGCGATGGAAATGGGGGAGCTATTTAAAATTTAAAATAAATTTGATTGTGGTATAAAGGAATTTTCTTGTCAAATGTGTAGTCTCCAGCTCTTATAATTGCTGAGATCGACCCGTTCATATAGACGGACAGACGGACGGACAGCAGACGAAAATGGCTCAATCGGCTCGGATGTTGTTACTGATCAAGAATATATATACTTTATGGGGTAATGCTTCCTTCTGCCAGTTACATACTTTTTGCACAAAACTAATATATCCCTGTTCAGAGTGTAAAAAGGCTACAATCGACCGCAACCGGCAGGATAATACTCTGTAAAGCAAGTACATAACAAGTATTTAAAAAATAATATTTTGAAACTCTCATTTCGCAAATGAAGTCTTTGCATACTTATAGGACGAAGATTTTGCATATGTATACACACTCGAACAAAAGCTGAGTATTACGTCGCTTCATTTACTTCTGCATGTACTGCAGTCGTTCTCAGTCTCGCTCGCACACATGGCCTGCCCGTAAAGCCCAACGATTCAATGGAAAAAAATACTTATATTTCCATTCTGATTATCTGTCTTATTTATTAACCGATCTTGATGAAACTTTCAGCATTCCTTCTATATAATATTATTTACGCATCTGATCAGTTAGAGGCGTCTACGTTGAAAAATGTGGCCAATATTGGTTTTCTTCGTTTTGCGATGGAAATGGGGGGCTATTTAAAATTTAAAATAAATTTGATTGTGGTATAAAGGAATTTTCTTGTCGAAAGTGTAGTCTCCAGCTCTTATAATTGCTGAGATCGACCCGTTCATATAGACGGACAGACGGACGGACAGCAGACGAAAATGGCTCAATCGACTCGGATGTTGTTACTGATCAAGAATATATATACTTTATGGGGTAATGCTTCCTTCTGCCAGTTACACACATTTTGCACAAAACTAATATATCCCTGTACAGAGTGTAAAAAGCTACAGTCGACCGTAACCGGCAGGATAATACTCTGTAGTCTCGCTCGCACACATGGTTTTCTTCGTTATGCGATAGAAATGGGGGAGCTATTTAAAATTGAAAATAAATTTGATTGTGGTATAAAGGAATTTTCTTGTCAAATTTATAGTCTCTAGCTCTTATAATTGCTGAGCTCGACCCGTTCATATAGACGGACAGACGGACGGACAGCAGACGAAAATGGCTCAATCGACTCGGATGTTGTTACTGATCAAGAATATATATACTTTATGGGGTGATGCTTCCTTTTGCCCGTTACACATTTTGCACAAAACTAATATATCCCTGTACAGAGTGTAAAAAGCTACAGTCGACCGTAACCGGCAGGATAATACTCTGTAAAGGGTTCTATAATAAAAGTATTTTGATAAGTCTATTGATTTACTAGAAGCAAGTACATAACAAGTATTTAAAAAATAATATTTTGAAACTCTCATTTCGCAAATGAAGTCTTTGCATACTTATAGGACGAAGATTTTGCATATGTATACACACTCGAACAAAAGCTGAGTATTACGTCGCTTCATTTACTTCTGCATGTACTGCAGTCGTTCTCAGTCTCGCTCGCACACATGGCCTGCCCGTAAAGCCCAACGATTCAATGGAAAAAATACTTATATTTCCATTCTGATTATCTGTCTTATTTATTAACCGATCTTGATGAAACTTTCAGCATTCCTTCTATATAATATTCTTTACGCATCTGATCAGTTAGAGGCGTCTATGTTGAAAAATGTGGCCAATATTGGTTTTCTTCGTTTTGCGATGGAAATGGGGAAGCTATTTAAAATTTAAAATAAATTTGATTGTGGTATAAAGGAATTTTCTTGTCGAAAGTGTAGTCTCCAGCTCTTATAATTGCTGAGATCGACCCGTTCATATAGACGGACAGACGGACGGACAGCAGACGAAAATGGCTCAATCGACTCGGATGTTGTTACTGATCAAGAATATATATACTTTATGGGGTAATGCTTCCTTCTGCCAGTTACACACATTTTGCACAAAACTAATATATCCCTGTACAGAGTGTAAAAAGGCTACAGTCGACCGTAACCGGCAGGATAATACTCTGTAGTCTCGCTCGCACACATGGTTTTCTTCGTTATGCGATAGAAATGGGGGAGCTATTTAAAATTGAAAATAAATTTGATTGTGGTATAAAGGAATTTTCTTGTCAAATTTATAGTCTCTAGCTCTTATAATTGCTGAGCTCGACCCGTTCATATAGACGGACAGACGGACGGACAGCAGACGAAAATGGCTCAATCGACTCGGATGTTGTTACTGATCAAGAATATATATACTTTATGGGGTGATGCTTCCTTTTGCCCGTTACACACATTTTGCACAAAACTAATATATCCCTGTACAGAGTGTAAAAAGCTACAGTCGACCGTAACCGGCAGGATAATACTCTGTAAAGGGTTCTATAATAAAAGTATTTTGATAAGTCTATTGATTTACTAGAAGCAAGTACATAACAAGTATTTAAAAAATAATATTTTGAAACTCTCATTTCGCAAATGAAGTCTTTGCATACTTATAGGACGAAGATTTTGCATATATATACACACTCGAACAAAAGCTGAGTATTACGTCGCTTCATTTACTTCTGCATGTACTGCAGTCGTTCTCAGTCTCGCTCGCACACATGGCCTGCCCGTAAAGCCCAACGATTCAATGGAAAAAATACTTATATTTCCATTCTGATTATCTGTCTTATTTATTAACCGATCTTGATGAAACTTTCAGCATTCCTTCTATATAATATTCTTCACGCATCTGATCAGTTAGAGGCGTCTATGTTGAAAAATGTGGCCAATATTGGTTTTCTTCGTTTTGCGATGGAAATGGGGGAAGCTATTTAAAATTTAAAATAAATTTGATTGTGGTATAAAGGAATTTTCTTGTCAAATGTGTAGTCTCCAGCTCTTATAATTGCTGAGATCGACCCGTTCATATAGACGGACAGACGGACGGACAGCAGACGAAAATGGCTCAATCGACTCGGATGTTGTTACTGATCAAGAATATATATACTTTATGGGGTAATGCTTCCTTCTGCCAGTTACATACTTTTTGCACAAAACTAATATATCCCTGTTCAGAGTGTAAAAAGGCTACAATCGACCGCAACCGGCAGGATAATACTCTGTAAAGCAAGTACATAACAAGTATTTAAAAAATAATATTTTGAAACTCTCATTTCGCAAATGAAGTCTTTGCATACTTATAGGACGAAGATTTTGCATATGTATACACACTCGAACAAAAGCTGAGTATTACGTCGCTTCATTTACTTCTGCATGTACTGCAGTCGTTCTCAGTCTCGCTCGCACACATGGCCTGCCCGTAAAGCCCAACGATTCAATGGAAAAAATACTTATATTTCCATTCTGATTATCTGTCTTATTTATTAACCGATCTTGATGAAACTTTCAGCATTCCTTCTATATAATATTATTTACGCATCTGATCAGTTAGAGGCGTCTACGTTGAAAAATGTGGCCAATATTGGTTTTCTTCGTTTTGCGATGGAAATGGGGGGGCTATTTAAAATTTAAAATAAATTTGATTGTGGTATAAAGGAATTTTCTTGTCGAAAGTGTAGTCTCCAGCTCTTATAATTGCTGAGATCGACCCGTTCATATAGACGGACAGACGGACGGACAGCAGACGAAAATGGCTCAATCGACTCGGATGTTGTTACTGATCAAGAATATATATACTTTATGGGGTAATGCTTCCTTCTGCCAGTTACATACTTTTTGCACAAAACTAATATATCCCTCTTCAGAGTGTAAAAAGGCTACAATCGACCGCAACCGGCAGGATAATACTCTGTAAAGCAAGTACATAACAAATATTTAAAAAATAATATTTTGAAACTCTCATTTCGCAAATGAAGTCTTTGCATACTTATAGGACGAAGATTTTGCATATGTATACACACTCGAACAAAAGCTGAGTATTACGTCGCTTCATTTACTTCTGCATGTACTGCAGTCGTTCTCAGTCTCGCTCGCACACATGGCCTGCCCGTAAAGCCCAACGATTCAATGGAAAAAATACTTATATTTCCATTCTGATTATCTGTCTTATTTATTAACCGATCTTGATGAAACTTTCAGCATTCCTTCTATATAATATTCTTTACGCATCTGATCAGTTAGAGGCGTCTATGTTGAAAAAATGTGGCCAATATTGGTTTTCTTCGTTTTGCGATGGAAATGGGGGAGCTATTTAAAATTTAAAATAAATTTGATTGTGGTATAAAGGAATTTTCTTGTCAAATGTGTAGTCTCCAGCTCTTATAATTGCTGAGATCGACCCGTTCATATAGACGGACAGACGGACGGACAGCAGACGAAAATGGCTCAATCGACTCGGATGTTGTTACTGATCAAGAATATATATACTTTATGGGGTGATGCTTCCTTTTGCCCGTTACATACATTTTGCACAAAACTAATATATCCCTGTACAGAGTGTAAAAAGCTACAGTCGACCGTAACTGGCAGGATAATACTCTGTAAAGGGTTCTATAATAAAAGTATTTTGATAAGTCTATTGATTTACTAGAAGCAAGTACATAACAAGTAGTTAAAAAATAATATTTTGAAACTCTCATTTCGCAAATGAAGTCTTTGCATACTTATAGGACGAAGATTTTGCATATGTATACACACTCGAACAAAAGCTGAGTATTACGTCGCTTCATTTACTTCTGCATGTTCATATAGACGGACAGACGGACGGACAGCAGACGAAAATGGCTCAATCGACTCGGATGTTGTTACTGATCAAGAATATATATACTTTATGGGGTAATGCTTCCTTCTGCCAGTTACATACTTTTTTGCACAAAACTAATATATCCCTGTTCAGAGTGTAAAAAGGCTACAATCGACCGCAACCGGCAGGATAATACTCTGTAAAGCAAGTACATAACAAGTATTTAAAAAATAATATTTTGAAACTCTCATTTCGCAAATGAAGTCTTTGCATACTTATAGGACGAAGATTTTGCATATGTATACACACTCGAACAAAAGCTGAGATTACGTTCATTTACTTCTGCATGTACTGCAGTCGTTCTCAGTCTCGCTCGCACACATGGTTTTCTTCGTTATGCGATAGAAATGGGGGAGCTATTTAAAATTGAAAATAAATTTGATTGTGGTATAAAGGAATTTTCTTGTCAAATTTATAGTCTCTAGCTCTTATAATTGCTGAGCTCGACCCGTTCATATAGACGGACAGACGGACGGACAGCAGACGAAAATGGCTCAATCGACTCGGATGTTGTTACTGATCAAGAATATATATACTTTATGGGGTGATGCTTCCTTTTGCCCGTTACACACATTTTGCACAAAACTAATATATCCCTGTACAGAGTGTAAAAAGCTACAGTCGACCGTAACCGGCAGGATAATACTCTGTAAAGGGTTCTATAATAAAAGTATTTTGATAAGTCTATTGATTTACTAGAAGCAAGTACATAACAAGTATTTAAAAAATAATATTTTGAAACTCTCATTTCGCAAATGAAGTCTTTGCATACTTATAGGACGAAGATTTTGCATATATATACACACTCGAACAAAAGCTGAGTATTACGTCGCTTCATTTACTTCTGCATGTACTGCAGTCGTTCTCAGTCTCGCTCGCACACATGGCCTGCCCGTAAAGCCCAACGATTCAATGGAAAAAATACTTATATTTCCATTCTGATTATCTGTCTTATTTATTAACCGATCTTGATGAAACTTTCAGCATTCCTTCTATATAATATTCTTCACGCATCTGATCAGTTAGAGGCGTCTATGTTGAAAAATGTGGCCAATATTGGTTTTCTTCGTTTTGCGATGGAAATGGGGAAGCTATTTAAAATTTAAAATAAATTTGATTGTGGTATAAAGGAATTTTCTTGTCAAATGTGTAGTCTCCAGCTCTTATAATTGCTGAGATCGACCCGTTCATATAGACGGACAGACGGACGGACAGCAGACGAAAATGGCTCAATCGGCTCGGATGTTGTTACTGATCAAGAATATATATACTTTATGGGGTAATGCTTCCTTCTGCCAGTTACATACTTTTTGCACAAAACTAATATATCCCTGTTCAGAGTGTAAAAAGGCTACAATCGACCGCAACCGGCAGGATAATACTCTGTAAAGCAAGTACATAACAAGTATTTAAAAAATAATATTTTGAAACTCTCATTTCGCAAATGAAGTCTTTGCATACTTATAGGACGAAGATTTTGCATATGTATACACACTCGAACAAAAGCTGAGTATTACGTCGCTTCATTTACTTCTGCATGTACTGCAGTCGTTCTCAGTCTCGCTCGCACACATGGCCTGCCCGTAAAGCCCAACGATTCAATGGAAAAAATACTTATATTTCCATTCTGATTATCTGTCTTATTTATTAACCGATCTTGATGAAACTTTCAGCATTCCTTCTATATAATATTATTTACGCATCTGATCAGTTAGAGGCGTCTACGTTGAAAAATGTGGCCAATATTGGTTTTCTTCGTTTTGCGATGGAAATGGGGGGCTATTTAAAATTTAAAATAAATTTGATTGTGGTATAAAGGAATTTTCTTGTCGAAAGTGTAGTCTCCAGCTCTTATAATTGCTGAGATCGACCCGTTCATATAGACGGACAGACGGACGGACAGCAGACGAAAATGGCTCAATCGACTCGGATGTTGTTACTGATCAAGAATATATATACTTTATGGGGTAATGCTTCCTTCTGCCAGTTACACACATTTTGCACAAAACTAATATATCCCTGTACAGAGTGTAAAAAGCTACAGTCGACCGTAACCGGCAGGATAATACTCTGTAGTCTCGCTCGCACACATGGTTTTCTTCGTTATGCGATAGAAATGGGGGAGCTATTTAAAATTGAAAATAAATTTGATTGTGGTATAAAGGAATTTTCTTGTCAAATTTATAGTCTCTAGCTCTTATAATTGCTGAGCTCGACCCGTTCATATAGACGGACAGACGGACGGACAGCAGACGAAAATGGCTCAATCGACTCGGATGTTGTTACTGATCAAGAATATATATACTTTATGGGGTGATGCTTCCTTTTGCCCGTTACACACATTTTGCACAAAACTAATATATCCCTGTACAGAGTGTAAAAAGCTACAGTCGACCGTAACCGGCAGGATAATACTCTGTAAAGGGTTCTATAATAAAAGTATTTTGATAAGTCTATTGATTTACTAGAAGCAAGTACATAACAAGTATTTAAAAAATAATATTTTGAAACTCTCATTTCGCAAATGAAGTCTTTGCATACTTATAGGACGAAGATTTTGCATATATATACACACTCGAACAAAAGCTGAGTATTACGTCGCTTCATTTACTTCTGCATGTACTGCAGTCGTTCTCAGTCTCGCTCGCACACATGGCCTGCCCGTAAAGCCCAACGATTCAATGGAAAAAATACTTATATTTCCATTCTGATTATCTGTCTTATTTATTAACCGATCTTGATGAAACTTTCAGCATTCCTTCTATATAATATTCTTCACGCATCTGATCAGTTAGAGGCGTCTATGTTGAAAAATGTGGCCAATATTGGTTTTCTTCGTTTTGCGATGGAAATGGGGAAGCTATTTAAAATTTAAAATAAATTTGATTGTGGTATAAAGGAATTTTCTTGTCAAATGTGTAGTCTCCAGCTCTTATAATTGCTGAGATCGACCCGTTCATATAGACGGACAGACGGACGGACAGCAGACGAAAATGGCTCAATCGACTCGGATGTTGTTACTGATCAAGAATATATATACTTTATGGGGTAATGCTTCCTTCTGCCAGTTACATACTTTTTGCACAAAACTAATATATCCCTGTTCAGAGTGTAAAAAGGCTACAATCGACCGCAACCGGCAGGATAATACTCTGTAAAGCAAGTACATAACAAGTATTTAAAAAATAATATTTTGAAACTCTCATTTCGCAAATGAAGTCTTTGCATACTTATAGGACGAAGATTTTGCATATGTATACACACTCGAACAAAAGCTGAGTATTACGTCGCTTCATTTACTTCTGCATGTACTGCAGTCGTTCTCAGTCTCGCTCGCACACATGGCCTGCCCGTAAAGCCCAACGATTCAATGGAAAAAATACTTATATTTCCATTCTGATTATCTGTCTTATTTATTAACCGATCTTGATGAAACTTTCAGCATTCCTTCTATATAATATTATTTACGCATCTGATCAGTTAGAGGCGTCTACGTTGAAAAATGTGGCCAATATTGGTTTTCTTCGTTTTGCGATGGAAATGGGGGGGCTATTTAAAATTTAAAATAAATTTGATTGTGGTATAAAGGAATTTTCTTGTCGAAAGTGTAGTCTCCAGCTCTTATAATTGCTGAGATCGACCCGTTCATATAGACGGACAGACGGACGGACAGCAGACGAAAATGGCTCAATCGACTCGGATGTTGTTACTGATCAAGAATATATATACTTTATGGGGTAATGCTTCCTTCTGCCAGTTACATACTTTTTGCACAAAACTAATATATCCCTCTTCAGAGTGTAAAAAGGCTACAATCGACCGCAACCGGCAGGATAATACTCTGTAAAGCAAGTACATAACAAATATTTAAAAAATAATATTTTGAAACTCTCATTTCGCAAATGAAGTCTTTGCATACTTATAGGACGAAGATTTTGCATATGTATACACACTCGAACAAAAGCTGAGTATTACGTCGCTTCATTTACTTCTGCATGTACTGCAGTCGTTCTCAGTCTCGCTCGCACACATGGCCTGCCCGTAAAGCCCAACGATTCAATGGAAAAAATACTTATATTTCCATTCTGATTATCTGTCTTATTTATTAACCGATCTTGATGAAACTTTCAGCATTCCTTCTATATAATATTCTTTACGCATCTGATCAGTTAGAGGCGTCTATGTTGAAAAATGTGGCCAATATTGGTTTTCTTCGTTTTGCGATGGAAATGGGGGAGCTATTTAAAATTTAAAATAAATTTGATTGTGGTATAAAGGAATTTTCTTGTCAAATGTGTAGTCTCCAGCTCTTATAATTGCTGAGATCGACCCGTTCATATAGACGGACAGACGGACGGACAGCAGACGAAAATGGCTCAATCGACTCGGATGTTGTTACTGATCAAGAATATATATACTTTATGGGGTGATGCTTCCTTTTGCCCGTTACATACATTTTGCACAAAACTAATATATCCCTGTACAGAGTGTAAAAAGCTACAGTCGACCGTAACTGGCAGGATAATACTCTGTAAAGGGTTCTATAATAAAAGTATTTTGATAAGTCTATTGATTTACTAGAAGCAAGTACATAACAAGTAGTTAAAAAATAATATTTTTGAAACTCTCATTTCGCAAATGAAGGGTCTTTGCATACTTATAGGACGAAGATTTTGCATATGTATACACACTCGAACAAAAGCTGAGTATTACGTCGCTTCATTTACTTCTGCATGTTCATATAGACGGACAGACGGACGGACAGCAGACGAAAATGGCTCAATCGACTCGGATGTTGTTACTGATCAAGAATATATATACTTTATGGGGTAATGCTTCCTTCGCCAGTTACATACTTTTTGCACAAAACTAATATATCCCTGTTCAGAGTGTAAAAGCTACAATCGACCCCCCAGCAGGAAAAATATTTGTAAATAAAGTAAATAACAAGTATTTAAAAAATAATATTTGAAACTCTCATTTCGCAAATGAAGTCTTTGCATACTTATAGGACGAAGATTTTGCATATGTATACACACTCGAACAAAAGCTGAGTATTACGTCGCTTCATTTACTTCTGCATGTACTGCAGTCGTTCTCAGTCTCGCTCGCACATTGGCTTTGGCCTGTCCGTAAAGCCCAACGATTCAATGGAAAAAAATACTTATATTTCTATTCTGATTATCTGTCTTATTTATTAACCGATCTTGATGAAACTTTCAGCATTCCTTCTTTATAATATTCTTTACGCATCTGATCAGTTAGAGGTGTCTACGTTAAAAAATGTGGCCAATATTGGTTTTCTTCGTTATGCGATAGAAATGGGGGAGCTATTTAAAATTTAAAATAAATTTGATTGTGGTATAAAGGAATTTTCTTGTCAAATTTATAGTCTCTAGCTCTTATAATTGCTGAGATCGACCCGTTCATATAGATGGACGGACGGACGGACAGCAGACGAAAATGGCTCAATCGACTCGGATGCTGATACTGATCAAGAATATATATACTTTATGGGGTAATGCTTCCTTCTGCCAGTTACATACTTTTTGCACAAAACTAATATATCCCTGTTCAGAGTGTAAAAAGGCTACAATCGACCGCAACCGGCAGGATAATACTCTGTAAAGCAAGTACATAACAAGTATTTAAAAAATAATATTTTGAAACTCTCATTTCGCAAATGAAGTCTTTGCATACTTATAGGACGAAGATTTTGCATATGTACACACACTCGAACAAAAGCTGAGTATTACGTCGCTTCATTTACTTCTGCATGTACTGCAGTCGTTCTCAGTCTCGCTCGCACACATGGCCTGCCCGTAAAGCCCAACGATTCAATGGAAAAAATACTTATATTTCCATTCTGATTATCTGTCTTATTTATTAACCGATCTTGATGAAACTTTCAGCATTCCTTCTATATAATATTCTTTACGCATCTGATCAGTTAGAGGCGTCTACGTTGAAAAATGTGGCCAATATTGGTTTTCTTCGTTTTGCGATGGAAATGGGGGAGCTATTTAAAATTTAAAATAAATTTGATTGTGGTATAAAGGAATTTTCTTGTCAAATGTGTAGTCTCCAGCTCTTATAATTGCTGAGATCGACCCGTTCATATAGACGGACAGACGGACGGACAGCAGACGAAAATGGCTCAATCGACTCGGATGTTGTTACTGATCAAGAATATATATACTTTATGGGGTGATGCTTCCTTTTGCCCGTTACATACTTTTTGCACAAAACTAATATATCCCTGTACAGAGTGTAAAAAGGCTACAGTCGACCGTCAACCGGCAGGATAATACTCTGTAAAGGGTTATAATAAAGTATTTTGATAAGTCTATTGATTTACAAAGCAAGTACATAACAAGTATTTAAAAAATAATATTTTGAAACTCTCATTTCGCAAATGAAGTCTTTGCATACTTATAGGACGAAGATTTTGCATATGTATACACACTCGAACAAAAGCTGAGTATTACGTCGCTTCATTTACTTCTGCATGTACTGCAGTCGTTCTCAGTCTCGCTCGCACATGGCCTGCCTCGTAAAGCCCAACGATTCAATGGAAAAAATACTTATATTTCTATTCTGATTATCTGTCTTATTTATTAACCGATCTTGATGAAACTTTCAGCATTCCTTCTATATAATATTCTTTACGCATCTGATCAGTTAGAGGCGTCTACGTTGAAAAATGTGGCCAATATTGGTTTTCTTCGTTTTGCGATGGAAATGGGGGAGCTATTTAAAATTTAAAATAAATTTGATTGTGGTATAAAGGAATTTTCTTGTCAAATTTATAGTCTCTAGCTCTTATAATTGCTGAGCTCGACCCGTTCATATAGACGGACAGACGGACGGACAGCAGACGAAAATGGCTCAATCGACTCGGATGTTGTTACTGATCAAGAATATATATACTTTATGGGGTGATGCTTCCTTTTGCCCGTTACATACATTTTGCACAAAACTAATATATCCCTGTACAGAGTGTAAAAAGCTACAGTCGACCGTAACCGGCAGGATAATACTCTGTAAAGGGTTCTATAATAAAAGTATTTTGATAAGTCTATTGATTTACTAGAAGCAAGTACATAACAAGTATTTAAAAAATAATATTTTGAAACTCTCATTTCGCAAATGAAGTCTTTGCATACTTATAGGACGAAGATTTTGCATATGTATACACACTCGAACAAAAGCTGAGTATTACGTCGCTTCATTTACTTCTGCATGTACTGCAGTCGTTCTCAGTCTCGCTCGCACACATGGCCTGCCCGTAAAGCCCAACGATTCAATGGAAAAAATACTTATATTTCTATTCTGATTATCTGTCTTATTTATTAACCGATCTTGATGAAACTTTCAGCATTCCTTCTATATAATATTCTTTACGCATCTGATCAGTTAGAGGCGTCTACGTTGAAAAATGTGGCCAATATTGGTTTTCTTCGTTTTGCGATGGAAATGGGGGAGCTATTTAAAATTTAAAATAAATTTGATTGTGGTATAAAGGAATTTTCTTGTCAAATTTATAGTCTCTAGCTCTTATAATTGCTGAGATCGACCCGTTCATATAGACGGACAGACGGACGGACAGCAGACGAAAATGGCTCAATCGACTCGGATGTTGATACTGATCAAGAATATATATACTTTATGGGGTAATGCTTCCTTCTGCCAGTTACATACTTTTTGCACAAAACTAATATATCCCTGTTCAGAGTGTAAAAAGGCTACAATCGACCGCAACCGGCAGGATAATACTCTGTAAAGGGTTCTAGCAAGTACATAACAAGTATTTAAAAAATAATATTTTGAAACTCTCATTTCGCAAATGAAGTCTTTGCATACTTATAGGACGAAGATTTTGCATATGTATACACACTCGAACAAAAGCTGAGTATTACGTCGCTTCATTTACTTCTGCATGTACTGCAGTCGTTCTCAGTCTCGCTCGCACACATGGCCTGCCCGTAAAGCCCAACGATTCAATGGAAAAAATACTTATATTTCTATTCTGATTATCTGTCTTATTTATTAACCGATCTTGATGAAACTTTCAGCATTCCTTCTATATAATATTCTTTACGCATCTGATCAGTTAGAGGCGTCTACGTTGAAAAATGTGGCCAATATTGGTTTTCTTCGTTTTGCGATGGAAATGGGGGAGCTATTTAAAATTTAAAATAAATTTGATTGTGGTATAAAGGAATTTTCTTGTCAAATTTATAGTCTCTAGCTCTTATAATTGCTGAGATCGACCCGTTCATATAGACGGACAGACGGACGGACAGCAGACGAAAATGGCTCAATCGACTCGGATGTTGATACTGATCAAGAATATATATACTTTATGGGGTGATGCTTCCTTTTGCCCGTTACATACATTTTTGCACAAAACTAATATATCCCTGTTCAGAGTGTAAAAAGGCTACATTTAAAGGGTTCTATAATAAAAGTATTTTGATCGACCGCAACCGTCTATTGATTTAATACTCTGTAAAGCAAGTACATAACAAGTATTTAAAAAATAATATTTTGAAACTCTCATTTCGCAAATGAAGTCTTTGCATACTTATAGGACGAAGATTTTGCATATGTATACACACTCGAACAAAAGCTGAGTATTACGTCGCTTCATTTACTTCTGCATGTACTGCAGTCGTTCTCAGTCTCGCTCGCGCACATGGCCTGCCCGTAAAGCCCAACGATTCAATGGAAAAAATACTTATATTTCTATTCTGATTATCTGTCTTATTTATTAACCGATCTTGATGAAACTTTCAGCATTCCTTCTATATAATATTCTTTACGCATCTGATCAGTTAGAGGCGTCTACGTTGAAAAATGTGGCCAATATTGGTTTTCTTCGTTTTGCGATAGAAATGGGGGAGCTATTTAAAATTTAAAATAAATTTGATTGTGGTATAAAGGAATTTTCTTGTCAAATTTATAGTCTCTAGCTCTTATAATTGCTGAGCTCGACCCGTTCATATAGACGGACAGACGGACGGACAGCAGACGAAAATGGCTCAATCGACTCGGATGTTGATACTGATCAAGAATATATATACTTTATGGGGTGATGCTTCCTTTTGCCCGTTACATACATTTTGCACAAAACTAATATATCCCTGTACAGAGTGTAAAAAGCTACAGTCGACCGTCACCGGCAGGATAATACTCTGTAAAGGGTTCTATAATAAAAGTATTTTGATAAGTCTATTGATTTACTAGAAGCAAGTACATAACAAGTATTTAAAAAATAATATTTTGAAACTCTCATTTCGCAAATGAAGTCTTTGCATACTTATAGGACGAAGATTTTGCATATGTATACACACTCGAACAAAAGCTGAGTATTACGTCGCTTCATTTACTTCTGCATGTACTGCAGTCGTTCTCAGTCTCGCTCGCACATTTGGCCTGTCCGTAAAGCCCAACGATTCAATGGAAAAAATACTTATATTTCTATTCTGATTATCTGTCTTATTTATTAACCGATCTTGATGAAACTTTCAGCATTCCTTCTATATAATATTCTTTACGCATCTGATCAGTTAGAGGCGTCTACGTTGAAAAATGTGGCCAATATTGGTTTTCTTCGTTTTGCGATGGAAATGGGGGAGCTATTTAAAATTTAAAATAAATTTGATTGTGGTATAAAGGAATTTTCTTGTCAAATTTATAGTCTCTAGCTCTTATAATTGCTGAGATCGACCCGTTCATATAGACGGACGGACGGACGGACAGCAGACGAAAATGGCTCAATCGACTCGGATGCTGATACTGATCAAGAATATATATACTTTATGGGGTAATGCTTCCTTCTGCCAGTTACATACTTTTTGCACAAAACTAATATATCCCTGTTCAGAGTGTAAAAAGGCTACAATCGACCGCAACCGGCAGGATAATACTCTGTAAAGCAAGTACATAACAAGTATTTAAAAAATAATATTTTGAAACTCTCATTTCGCAAATGAAGTCTTTGCATACTTATAGGACGAAGATTTTGCATATGTACACACACTCGAACAAAAGCTGAGTAGTACGTCGCTTCATTTACTTCTGCATGTACTGCAGTCGTTCTCAGTCTCGCTCGCGCACATGGCCTGCCCGTAAAGCCCAACGATTCAATGGAAAAAATACTTATATTTCTATTCTGATTATCTGTCTTATTTATTAACCGATCTTGATGAAACTTTCAGCATTCCTTCTATATAATATTCTTTACGCATCTGATCAGTTAGAGGCGTCTACGTTGAAAAATGTGGCCAATATTGGTTTTCTTCGTTTTGCGATAGAAATGGGGGAGCTATTTAAAATTTAAAATAAATTTGATTGTGGTATAAAGGAATTTTCTTGTCAAATTTATAGCTGTAGCTCTTATAATTGCTGAGCTCGACCCGTTCATATAGACGGACAGACGGACGGACAGCAGACGAAAATGGCCCAATCGACTCGGATGTTGATACTGATCAAGAATATATATACTTTATGGGGTGATGCTTCCTTTTGCCCGTTACATACACTTTGCACAAAACTAATATATCCCTGTACAGAGTGTAAAAAGCTACAGTCGACCGTCACCGGCAGGATAATACTCTGTAAAGGGTTCTATAATAAAAGTATTTTGATAAGTCTATTGATTTACTAGAAGCAAGTACATAACAAGTATTTAAAAAATAATATTTTGAAACTCTCATTTCGCAAATTAAGTCTTTGCAGACTTATAGGACGAAGATTTTGCATATGTATACACACTCGAACAAAAGCTGAGTATTACGTCGCTTCATTTACTTCTGCATGCCAGTAAAGCCCAACGAATAAAAAAAAAATATTTTTTTTTTTTTTTTTTTTTTTTTTTTATTTTTATTTAAAAAATTTTTTTATTTCCTTTTTTATAACTATTTTAAAATATTCTTTACGCTTATATTTTGTTAGGGAGATGTTTGTTTAATATAGGTTTTTTTTTTTTTTTTTTTTTGTTTTGGGGGGGGTTTTTTAAATTTTTAAAATAAATAAAATTGTGGTTTAAAGAATTTTTTTTTTTTATTTTTAAATTTATAGTCCTTAAATTTTTTTAATTTTGACCGTGTACAATAGATGGAGAGAGGAGGGAAAACAGACGAAAATGGCCCAAACGACTCGGATGTTGATACTGATCAAGAATATATATACTTTATGGGGTGATGCTTCCTTTTGCCCGTTACATACTTTTTGCACAAAACTAATATATCCCTGTACAGAGTGTAAAAAGGCTACAGTCGACCGTCACCGGCAGGATAATACTCTGTAAAGGGGTTCTAAAAAAAAAGTTTTTTGATAAGTCTATTGATTTACTAGAAGCAAGTACATAACAAGTATTTAAAAAATAATATTTTGAAACTCTCATTTCGCAAATGAAGTCTTTGCATACTTATAGGACGAAGATTTTGCATATGTATACACACTCGAACAAAAGCTGAGTATTACGTCGCTTCATTTACTTCTGCATGTACTGCAGTCGTTCTCAGTCTCGCTCGCACATTGGCCTGCCCGTAAAGCCCAACGATTCAATGGAAAAAATACTTATATTTCTATTCTGATTATCTGTCTTATTTATTAACCGATCTTGATGAAACTTTCAGCATTCCTTCTATATAATATTCTTTACGCATCTGATCAGTTAGAGGCGTCTACGTTGAAAAATGTGGCCAA
>JAEIFK010000002.1:0-40215 GCA_018901825.1 Drosophila funebris | reverse complement strand
TTAATTAATAATTGAAACATAAAACTCAAATTTAAATTGTCAGCAGCGAGATTTGAACCCGCGCACTCGTAGCGAGTCATGCTGTTGTTGTTGCTCTAATGCTGCTCAGCCCTTATGAATTTGTTCGTCATTCATTCCTTAAAATCTCATTAATTAATGGTTCGATCGCGATGAAATTTTTGGAAAGCGTCCGCACACATGCACACTCTATGTGTACCAAATCTGATAAGTGTGGCAAGTCTGTAGCTCTTATAATACGTTTTTTTCGAATTGAGGGGGGCGGAAGTGGGCGTGGCAAAAATTTAAAACAAACTTGATCTACCTGCACACTATAAGAGTGTTGTCACCAAATTTGGTAACTCTAGCTCTTATAGTCTCTGAGATCTAGGTGTTCATACGGACGGACAGACGGACAGACGGACATGGCTATATCGTCTCGGCTGTTGATGCTGATCAAGAATATATATACTTTATAGGGTCGGAGATGACTCCTTCTGCCTGTTACGCACAAATCGCTTTCGTCAAACTTAGAAGACTATGTACTTTTCTAAAGTACAGAGTCTAATAACAACAATTAATTAATAATTGAAAAATAAAACTCAAATTTAAATTGTCAGCAGCGAGATTTGAACCCGCGCACTCGTAGCGAGTCTTGCTGTTGTTGTTGCTCTAATGCTGCTCAGCCCTTATGAATTTGTTGGTCATTCATTCCTTAAAATCTCCTTAATTAATGGTTCGATCGCGATGAAATTTTTGGAAAGCGTCCGCACACATGCACACTCTATGTGTACCAAATCTGCCAAGTGTGGCAAGTCTGTAGCTCTTATAATACGCTTTTTTCGAATTGAGGGGGGCGGAAGTGGGCGTGGCAAAAATCTAAAACAAACTTGATCTACCTGCACACTATAAGAGTGTTGTCACCAAATTTGGTAACTCTAGCTCTAATAGTCTCTGAGATCTAGGTGTTCATACGGACAGACTGACATGGCTATATCGTCTCGGATGTTGATGCTGATCAAGGATATATATTCTTTATAGGGTCGGAGATGACTCCTTCTGCCTGTTACTCACAAATCGCTTTCGTCAAACTTAGAAGACTATGTACTTTTCTAAAGTATAGAGTCTAATAACAGCAATTAATTAATAATTGAAAAATAAAACTCAAATTTAAATTGTCAGCAGCGAGATTTGAACCCGCGCACTCGTAGCGAGTCTTGCTGTTGTTGTTGCTCTAATGCTGCTCAGCCCTTATGAATTTGTTCGTCATTCATTCCTTAAAATCTCATTAATTAATGGTTCGATCGCGATGAAATTTTTTGGAAAGCGTCCGCACACATGCACACTCTATGTGTACCAAATCTGATAAGTGTGGCAAGTCTGCAGCTCTTATAATACGTTTTTTTCGAATTGAGGGGGCGGAAGTGGGCGTGGCAAAAATTTAAAACAAACTTGATCTACCTGCACACTATAAGAGTGTTGTCACCAAATTTGGTAACTCTAGCTCGGGTCGGAGATGACTCCTTCTGCCTGTTACTCACAAATCGCTTTCGTCAAACTTAGAAGACTATGTACTTTTCTAAAGTACAGAGTCTAATAACAACAAATTTAATTAATAATTGAAAAATAAAACTCAAATTTAAATTGTCAGCAGCGAGATTTGAACCCGCGCACTCGTAGCGATTCTTGCTGTTGTTGTTGCTCTAATGCTGCTCAGCCCTTATGAATTTGTTGGTCATTCATTCCTTAAAATCTCCTTTGCTTATGGTTCGATCGCGATGAAATTTTTTGGAAAGCGTCCGCACACATGCACACTCTATGTGTACCAAATCTGCCAAGCGTGGCAAGTCTGTAGCTCTTATAATACGCTTTTTTCGAATTGAGGGGGCGGAAGTGGGCGTGGCAAAAATCTAAAACAAACTTGATCTGCCTGCACACTATAAGAGTGTTGTCACCAAATTTGGTAACTCTAGCTCTAATAGTCTCTGAGATCTAGGTGTTCATACGGACAGACTGACATGGCTATATCGTCTCGGATGTTGATGCTGATCAAGAATATGTATACTTTATAGGGTCGGAGATGACTCCTTCTGCCTGTTACTCACAAATCGCTTTCGTCAAACTTAGAAGACTATGTACTTTTCTAAAGTACAGAGTCTAATAACAACAATTAATTAATAATTGAAAAATAAAACTCAAATTTAAATTGTCAGCAGCGAGATTTGAACCCGCGCACTCGTAGCGAGTCTTGCTGTTGTTGTTGCTCTAATGCTGCTCAGCCCTTATGAATTTGTTGGTCATTCATTCCTTAAAATCTCCTTTGTTTATGGTTCGATCGCGATGAAATTTTTGGAAAGCGTCCGCACACATGCACACTCTATGTGTACCAAATCTGCCAAGTGTGGCAAGTCTGTAGCTCTTATAATACGCTTTTTTCGAATTGAGGGGGCGGAAGTGGGCGTGGCAAAAATCTAAAACAAACTTGATCTACCTGCACACTATAAGAGTGTTGTCACCAAATTTGGTAACTCTAGCTCTAATAGTCTCTGAGATCTAGGTGTTCATACGGACAGACTGACATGGCTATATCGTCTCGGATGTTGATGCTGATCAAGAATATGTATACTTTTATAGGGTCGGAGATGACTCCTTCTGCCTGTTACTCACAAATCGCTTTCGTCAAACTTAGAAGACTATGTACTTTTCTAAAGTACAGAGTCTAATAACAACAATTAATTAATAATTGAAAAATAAAACTCAAATTTAAATTGTCAGCAGCGAGATTTGAACCCGCGCACTCGTAGCGAGTCTTGCTGTTGTTGTTGCTCTAATGCTGCTCAGCCCTTATGAATTTGTTGGTCATTCATTCCTTAAAATCTCATTAATTAATGGTTCGATCGCGATGAAATTTTTTGGAAAGCGTCCGCACACATGCACACTCTATGTGTACCAAATCTGCTAAGTGTGGCAAGTCTGCAGCTCTTATAATACGTTTTTTTTCGAATTGAGGGGGCGGAAGTGGGCGTGGCAAAAATTTAAAACAAACTTGATCTACCTGCACACTATAAGAGTGTTGTCACCAAATTTGGTAACTCTAGCTCTTATAGTCTCTGAGATCTAGGTGTTCATACGGACAGACGACATGGCTATATCGTCTCGGTGTTGATGCTGATCAAGAATATGTATACTTTATAGGGTCGGAGATGACTCCTTCTGCCTGTTACTCACAAATCGCTTTCGTCAAACTTAGAAGACTATGTACTTTTCTAAAGTACAGAGTCTAATAACAACAATTAATTAATAATTGAAAAATAAAACTCAAATTTAAATTGTCAGCAGCGAGATTTGAACCCGCGCACTCGTAGCGAGTCTTGCTGTTGTTGTTGCTCTAATGCTGCTCAGCCCTTATGAATTTGTTGGTCATTCATTCCTTAAAATCTCCTTTGTTTATGGTTCGATCGCGATGAAATTTTTGGAAAGCGTCCGCACACATGCACACTCTATGTGTACCAAATCTGCCAAGTGTGGCAAGTCTGTAGCTCTTATAATACGTTTTTTTCGAATTGAGGGGGCGGAAGTGGGCGTGGCAAAAATCTAAAACAAACTTGATCTACCTGCACACTATAAGAGTGTTGTCACCAAATTTGGTAACTCTAGCTCTAATAGTCTCTGAGATCTAGGTGTTCATACGGACAGACTGACATGGCTATATCGTCTCGGATGTTGATGCTGATCAAGAATATGTATACTTTATAGGGTCGGAGATGACTCCTTCTGCCTGTTACTCACAAATCGCTTTCGTCAAACTTAGAAGACTATGTACTTTTCTAAAGTACAGAGTCTAATAACAACAATTAATTAATAATTGAAAAATAAAACTCAAATTTAAATTGTCAGCAGCGAGATTTGAACCCGCGCACTCGTAGCGAGTCTTGCTGTTGTTGTTGCTCTAATGCTGCTCAGCCCTTATGAATTTGTTGGTCATTCATTCCTTAAAATCTCCTTTGTTTATGGTTCGATCGCGATGAAATTTTTGGAAAGCGTCCGCACACATGCACACTCTATGTGTACCAAATCTGCCAAGTGTGGCAAGTCTGTAGCTCTTATAATACGCTTTTTTTCGAATTGAGGGGGCGGAAGTGGGCGTGGCAAAAATCTAAAACAAACTTGATCTACCTGCACACTATAAGAGTGTTGTCACCAAATTTGGTAACTCTAGCTCTAATAGTCTCTGAGATCTAGGTGTTCATACGGACAGACTGACATGGCTATATCGTCTCGGATGTTGATGCTGATCAAGAATATGTATACTTTATAGGGTCGGAGATGACTCCTTCTGCCTGTTACTCACAAATCGCTTTCGTCAAACTTAGAAGACTATGTACTTTTCTAAAGTACAGAGTCTAATAACAACAATTAATTAATAATTGAAAAATAAAACTCAAATTTAAATTGTCAGCAGCGAGATTTGAACCCGCGCACTCGTAGCGAGTCTTGCTGTTGTTGTTGCTCTAATGCTGCTCAGCCCTTATGAATTTGTTCGTCATTCATTCCTTAAAATCTCATTAATTAATGGTTCGATCGCGATGAAATTTTTGGAAAGCGTCCGCACACATGCACACTCTATGTGTACCAAATCTGATAAGTGTGGCAAGTCTGCAGCTCTTATAATACGTTTTTTTCGAATTGAGGGGGCGGAAGTGGGCGTGGCAAAAATTTAAAACAAACTTGATCTACCTGCACACTATAAGAGTGTTGTCACCAAATTTGGTAACTCTAGCTCTTATAGTCTCTGAGATCTAGGTGTTCATACGGACGGACAGACGGACAGACGGACATGGCTATATCGTCTCGGCTGTTGATGCTGATCAAGAATATATATACTTTATAGGGTCGGAGATGACTCCTTCTGCCTGTTACGCACAAATCGCTTTCGTCAAACTTAGAAGACTATGTACTTTTCTAAAGTACAGAGTCTAATAACAACAATTAATTAATAATTGAAAAATAAAACTCAAATTTAAATTGTCAGCAGCGAGATTTGAACCCGCGCACTCGTAGCGATTCTTGCTGTTGTTGTTGCTCTAATGCTGCTCAGCCCTTATGAATTTGTTGGTCATTCATTCCTTAAAATCTCCTTAATTTATGGTTCGATCGCGATGAAATTTTTGGAAAGCGTCCGCACACATGCACACTCTATGTGCCCAAATCTGCCAAGTGTGGCAAGTCTGTAGCTCTTATAATACGCTTTTTTTCGAATTGAGGGGGCGGAAGTGGGCGTGGCAAAAATCTAAAACAAACTTGATCTACCTACACACTATAAGAGTGTTGTCACCAAATTTGGTAACTGTAGCTCTAATAGTCTCTGAGATCTAGGTGTTCATACGGACAGACTGACATGGCTATATCGTCTCGGATGTTGATGCTGATCAAGGATATATATTCTTTATAGGGTCGGAGATGACTCCTTCTGTCTGTTACTCACAAATCGCTTTCGTCAAACTTAGAAGACTATGTACTTTTCTAAAGTATAGAGTCTAATAACAGCAATTAATTAATGATTTAAAATAAAACTCAAATTTAAATTGTCAGCAGCGAGATTTGAACCCGCGCACTCGTAGCGAGTCTTGCTGTTGTTGTTGCTCTAATGCTGCTCAGCCCTTATGAATTTGTTCGTCATTCATTCCTTAAAATCTCATTAATTAATGGTTCGATCGCGATGAAATTTTTGGAAAGCGTCCGCACACATGCACACTCTATGTGTACCAAATCTGATAAGTGTGGCAAGTCTGCAGCTCTTATAATACGTTTTTTTCGAATTGAGGGGGCGGAAGTGGGCGTGGCAAAAATTTAAAACAAACTTGATCTACCTGCACACTATAAGAGTGTTGTCACCAAATTTGGTAACTCTAGCTCGGGTCGGAGATGACTCCTTCTGCCTGTTACTCACAAATCGCTTTCGTCAAACTTAGAAGACTATGTACTTTTCTAAAGTACAGAGTCTAAAAAAAAATAAAACTCAAATTTAAATTGTCAGCAGCCAGATTTGAGCCCGCGCACTTGTTGCGATTCTTGCTGTTGTTGTTGCTCTAATGCTGCTCAGCCCTTATGAATTTGTTGGTCATTCATTCCTTAAAATCTCCTTTGCTTATGGTTCGATCTAAAACAAACTTTGAATCTGCCTGCACAGTATAAGAGTGTTGTCACCAAATTTGGTAACTCTAGCTCTAATAGTCTCTGAGATCTAGGTGTTCATACGGACAGACTGACATGGCTATATCGTCTCGGATGTTGATGCTGATCAAGAATATGTATACTTTATAGGGTCGGAGATGACTCCTTCTGCCTGTTACTCACAAATCGCTTTCGTCAAACTTAGAAGACTATGTACTTTTCTAAAGTACAGAGTCTAATAACAGCAATTAATTAATAATTGAAACATAAAAACTCAAATTTAAATTGTCAGCAGCGAGATTTGAACGGGCGGAAGTGGGCGTGGCAAAAATTTAAAACAAACTTAATCTACCTGCACACTATAAGAGTGTTGTCACCAAATTTGGTAACTCTAGCTCTTATAGTCTCTGAGATCTAGGTGTTCATACGGACGGACAGAAGGACAGACGGACATGGCTATATCGTCTCGGCTGTTGATGCTGATCAAGAATATATATACTTTATAGGGTCGGAGATGACTCCTTCTGCCTGTTACGCACAAATCGCTTTCGTCAAACTTAGAAGACTATGTACTTTTCTAAAGTACAGAGTCTAATAACAACAATTAATTAATAATTGAAAAATAAAACTCAAATTTAAATTGTCAGCAGCGAGATTTGAACCCGCGCACTCGTAGCGATTCTTGCTGTTGTTGTTGCTCTAATGCTGCTCAGCCCTTATGAATTTGTTCGTCATTCATTCCTTAAAATCTCATTAATTAATGGTTCGATCGCGATGAAATTTTTTGGAAAGCGTCCGCACACATGCACACTCTATGTGTACCAAATCTGCCAAGTGTGGCAAGTCTGTAGCTCTTATAATACGTTTTTTTCGAATTGAGGGGGGCGGAAGTGGGCGTGGCAAAAATTTAAAACAAACTTGATCTACCTGCACACTATAAGAGTGTTGTCACCAAATTTGGTAACTCTAGCTCGGGTCGGAGATGACTCCTTCTGCCTGTTACTCACAAATCGCTTTCGTCAAACTTAGAAGACTATGTACTTTTCTAAAGTACAGAGTCTAATAACAACATTTAATTAATAATTGAAAAATAAAACTCAAATTTAAATTGTCAGCAGCGAGATTTGAACCCGCGCACTCGTAGCGATTCTTGCTGTTGCTGTTGCTCTATTGCTGCTCAGCCCTTTTGAATTTGTTGGTCATTCATTCCTTAAAATCTCCTTTGCTTATGGTTCGATCGCGATGAAATTTTTTGGAAAGCGTCCGCACACATGCACACTCTATGTGTACCAAATCTGCCAAGCGTGGCAAGTCTGTAGCTCTTATAATACGCTTTTTTCGAATTGAGGGGGCGGAAGTGGGCGTGGCAAAAATCTAAAACAAACTTGATCTGCCTGCACACTATAAGAGTGTTGTCACCAAATTTGGTAACTCTAGCTCTAATAGTCTCTGAGATCTAGGTGTTCATACGGACAGACTGACATGGCTATATCGTCTCGGATGTTGATGCTGATCAAGAATATGTATATTTTATAGGGTCGGAGATGACTCCTTCTGCCTGTTACTCACAAATCGCTTTCGTCAAACTTAGAAGACTATGTACTTTTCTAAAGTACAGAGTCTAATAACAACAATTAATTAATAATTGAAAAATAAAACTCAAATTTAAATTGTCAGCAGCGAGATTTGAACCCGCGCACTCGTAGCGAGTCTTGCTGTTGTTGTTGCTCTAATGCTGCTCAGCCCTTATGAATTTGTTGGTCATTCATTCCTTAAAATCTCCTTTGTTTATGGTTCGATCGCGATGAAATTTTTGGAAAGCGTCCGCACACATGCACACTCTATGTGTGCCAAATCTGCCAAGTGTGGCAAGTCTGTAGCTCTTATAATACGTTTTTTTCGAATTGAGGGGGTGGAAGTGGGCGTGGCAAAAATCTAAAACAAACTTGATCTACCTGCACACTATAAGAGTGTTGTCACCAAATTTGGTAACTCTAGCTCTAATAGTCTCTGAGATCTAGGTGTTCATACGGACAGACTGACATGGCTATATCGTCTCGGATGTTGATGCTGATCAAGAATATGTATACTTTATAGGGTCGGAGATGACTCCTTCTGCCTGTTACTCACAAATCGCTTTCGTCAAACTTAGAAGACTATGTACTTTTCTAAAGTACAGAGTCTAATAACAACAATTAATTAATAATTGAAAAATAAAACTCAAATTTAAATTGTCAGCAGCGAGATTTGAACCCGCGCACTCGTAGCGATTCTTGCTGTTGTTGTTGCTCTAATGCTGCTCAGCCCTTATGAATTTGTTGGTCATTCATTCCTTAAAATCTCCTTTGCTTATGGTTCGATCGCGATGAAATTTTTGGAAAGCGTCCGCACACATGCACACTCTATGTGTACCAAATCTGCCAAGCGTGGCAAGTCTGTACTCTTATAATACGCTTTTTTTCGAATTGAGGGGACGGAAGTGGGCGTGGCAAAAATCTAAAACAAACTTGATCTGCCTGCACACTATAAGAGTGTTGTCACCAAATTTGGTAACTCTAGCTCTAATAGTCTCTGAGATCTAGGTGTTCATACGGACAGACTGACATGGCTATATCGTCTCGGATGTTGATGCTGATCAAGAATATGTATATTTTATAGGGTCGGAGATGACTCCTTCTGCCTGTTACTCACAAATCGCTTTCGTCAAACTTAGAAGACTATGTACTTTTCTAAAGTACAGAGTCTAATAACAACAATTAATTAATAATTGAAAAATAAAACTCAAATTTAAATTGTCAGCAGCGAGATTTGAACCCGCGCAGTCGTAGCGAGTCTTGCTGTTGTTGTTGCTCTAATGCTGCTCAGCCCTTATGAATTTGTTGGTCATTCATTCCTTAAAATCTCCTTTGTTGTGATAAATTTTTGGAAAGCGTCCGCACACATGCACACTCTATGTGTACCAAATCTGCCAAGTGTGGCAAGTCTGTAGCTCTTATAATACGTTTTTTTCGAATTGAGGGGGTGGAAGTGGGCGTGGCAAAAATCTAAAACAAACTTGATCTACCTGCACACTATAAGAGTGTTGTCACCAAATTTGGTAACTCTAGCTCTAATAGTCTCTGAGATCTAGGTGTTCATACGGACAGACTGACATGGCTATATCGTCTCGGATGTTGATGCTGATCAAGAATATGTATACTTTATAGGGTCGGAGATGACTCCTTCTGCCTGTTACTCACAAATCGCTTTCGTCAAACTTAGAAGACTATGTACTTTTCTAAAGTACAGAGTCTAATAACAACAATTAATTAATAATTGAAAAATAAAACTCAAATTTAAATTGTCAGCAGCGAGATTTGAACCCGCGCACTCGTAGCGATTCTTGCTGTTGTTGTTGCTCTAATGCTGCTCAGCCCTTATAAATTTGTTGGTCATTCATTCCTTAAAATCTCCTTTGCTTATGGTTCGATCGCGATGAAATTTTTGGAAAGCGTCCGCACACATGCACACTCTATGTGTACCAAATCTGCCAAGCGTGGCAAGTCTGTAGCTCTTATAATACGTTTTTTTCGAATTGAGGGGGCGGAAGTGGGCGTGGCAAAAATCTAAAACAAACTTGATCTACCTGCACACTATAAGAGTGTTGTCACCAAATTTGGTAACTCTAGCTCGGGTCGGAGATGACTCCTTCTGCCTGTTACTCACAAATCGCTTTCGTCAAACTTAGAAGACTATGTACTTTTCTAAAGTACAGAGTCTAATAACAACATTTAATTAATAATTGAAAAATAAAACTCAAATTTAAATTGTCAGCAGCGAGATTTGAACCCGCGCACTCGTAGCGATTCTTGCTGTTGTTGTTGCTCTAATGCTGCTCAGCCCTTATGAATTTGTTGGTCATTCATTCCTTAAAATCTCCTTTGCTTATGGTTCGATCGCGATGAAATTTTTGGAAAGCGTCCGCACACATGCACACTCTATGTGTACCAAATCTGCCAAGCGTGGCAAGTCTGTAGCTCTTATAATACGCTTTTTTCGAATTGAGGGGGCGGAAGTGGGCGTGGCAAAAATCTAAAACAAACTTGATCTGCCTGCACACTATAAGAGTGTTGTCACCAAATTTGGTAACTCTAGCTCGGGTCGGAGATGACTCCTTCTGCCTGTTACTCACAAATCGCTTTCGTCAAACTTAGAAGACTATGTACTTTTCTAAAGTACAGAGTCTAATAACAACATTTAATTAATAATTGAAAAATAAAACTCAAATTTAAATTGTCAGCAGCCAGATTTGAGCCCGCGCACTCGTAGCGATTCTTGCTGTTGTTGTTGCTCTAATGCTGCTCAGCCCTTATGAATTTGTTGGTCATTCATTCCTTAAAATCTCCTTTGCTTATGGTTCGATCGCGATGAAATTTTTTGGAAAGCGTCCGCACACATGCACACTCTATGTGTACCAAATCTGCCAAGCGTGGCAAGTCTGTAGCTCTTATAATACGCTTTTTTCGAATTGAGGGGGCGGAAGTGGGCGTGGCAAAAATCTAAAACAAACTTAATCTGCCTGCACACTATAAGAGTGTTGTCACCAAATTTGGTAACTCTAGCTCTAATAGTCTCTGAGATCTAGGTGTTCATACGGACAGACTGACATGGCTATATCGTCTCGGATGTTGATGCTGATCAAGAATATGTATACTTTATAGGGTCGGAGATGACTCCTTCTGCCTGTTACTCACAAATCGCTTTCGTCAAACTTAGAAGACTATGTACTTTTCTAAAGTACAGAGTCTAATAACAACAATTAATTAATAATTGAAAAATAAAACTCAAATTTAAATTGTCAGCAGCGAGATTTGAACCCGCGCACTCGTAGCGAGTCTTGCTGTTGTTGTTGCTCTAATGCTGCTCAGCCCTTATGAATTTGTTCGTCATTCATTCCTTAAAATCTCATTAATTAATGGTTCGATCGCGATGAAATTTTTGGAAAGCGTCCGCACACATGCACACTCTATGTGTACCAAATCTGATAAGTGTGGCAAGTCTGCAGCTCTTATAATACGTTTTTTTCGAATTGAGGGGGCGGAAGTGGGCGTGGCAAAAATTTAAAACAAACTTGATCTACCTGCACACTATAAGAGTGTTGTCACCAAATTTGGTAACTCTAGCTCTTATAGTCTCTGAGATCTAGGTGTTCATACGGACGGACAGACGGACAGACGGACATGGCTATATCGTCTCGGCTGTTGATGCTGATCAAGAATATATATACTTTATAGGGTCGGAGATGACTCCTTCTGCCTGTTACGCACAAATCGCTTTCGTCAAACTTAGAAGACTATGTACTTTTCTAAAGTACAGAGTCTAATAACAACAATTAATTAATAATTGAAAAATAAAACTAAAATATAAATTGTCAGCAGCGAGATTTGAACCCGCGCACTCGTAGCGAGTCTTGCTGTTGTTGTTGCTCTAATGCTGCTCAGCCCTTATGAATTTGTTGGTCATTCATTCCTTAAAATCTCCTTTGTTTATGGTTCGATCGCGATGAAATTTTTGGAAAGCGTCCGCACACATGAACACTCTATGTGTACCAAGTCTGCCAAGTGTGGCAAGTCTGTAGCTCTTATAATACGTTTTTTTTCGAATTGAGGGGGCGGAAGTGGGCGTGGCAAAAATCTAAAACAAACTTGATCTACCTGCACACTATAAGAGTGTTGTCACCAAATTTGGTAACTCTAGCTCTAATAGTCTCTGAGATCTAGGTGTTCATACGGACAGACTGACATGGCTATATCGTCTCGGATGTTGATGCTGATCAAGAATATGATATACTTTATAGGGTCGGAGATGACTCCTTCTGCCTGTTACTCACAAATCGCTTTCGTCAAACTTAGAAGACTATGTACTTTTCTAAAGTACAGAGTCTAATAACAACAATTAATTAATAATTGAAAAATAAAACTCAAATTTAAATTGTCAGCAGCGAGATTTGAACCCGCGCACTCGTAGCGAGTCTTGCTGTTGTTGTTGCTCTAATGTTGCTCAGCCCTAATGAATTTGTTGGTCATTCATTCCTTAAAATCTCCTTTGTTTATGGTTCGATCGCGATGAAATTTTTGGAAAGCGTCCGCACACATGCACACTCTATGTGTACCAAATCTGCCAAGTGTGGCAAGTCTGTAGCTCTTATAATACGCTTTTTTCGAATTGAGGGGGCGGAAGTGGGCGTGGCAAAAAATTTAAAACAAACTTGATCTACCTGCACACTATAAGAGTGTTGTCACCAAATTTGGTAACTCTAGCTCTAATAGTCTCTGAGATCTAGGTGTTCATACGGACAGACTGACATGGCTATATCGTCTCGGATGTTGATGCTGATCAAGGATATATATTCTTTATAGGGTCGGAGATGACTCCTTCTGCCTGTTACTCACAAATCGCTTTCGTCAAACTTTGAAGACTATGTACTTTTCTAAAGTATAGAGTCTAATAACAACAATTAATTAATAATTGAAAAATAAAACTCAAATTTAAATTGTCAGCAGCCAGATTTGAACCCGCGCACTCGTAGCGATTCTTGCTGTTGTTGTTGCTCTAATGCTGCTCAGCCCTTATGAATTTGTTCGTCATTCATTCCTTAAAATCTCATTAATTAATGGTTCGATCGCGATGAAATTTTTGGAAAGCGTCCGCACACATGCACACTCTATGTGTACCAAATCTGCCAAGTGTGGCAAGTCTGTAGCTCTTATAATACCTTTTTTTCGAATTGAGGGGGCGGAAGTGGGCGTGGCAAAAATTTAAAACAAACTTGATCTACCTGCACACTATAAGAGTGTTGTCACCAAATTTGGTAACTCTAGCTCGGGTCGGAGATGACTCCTTCTGCCTGTTACTCACAAATCGCTTTCGTCAAACTTAGAAGACTATGTACTTTTCTAAAGTACAGAGTCTAATAACAACATTTAATTAATAATTGAAAAATAAAACTCAAATTTAAATTGTCAGCAGCGAGATTTGAACCCGCGCACTCGTAGCGATTCTTGCTGTTGTTGTTGCTCTAATGCTGCTCAGCCCTTATGAATTTGTTGGTCATTCATTCCTTAAAATCTCCTTTGCTTATGGTTCGATCGGGGTGAAATTTTTGGAAAGCGTCCGCACACATGCACACTCTATGTGTACCAAATCTGCCAAGTGTGGCAAGTCTGTAGCTCTTATAATACGTTTTTTCGAATTGAGGGGGCGGAAGTGGGCGTGGCAAAAATCTAAAACAAACTTGATCTACCTGCACACTATAAGAGTGTTGTCACCAAATTTGGTAACTCTAGCTCTAATAGTCTCTGAGATCTAGGTGTTTATACGGACAGACTGACATCCTTCTACCGGATGTTGATGCTGATCAAGAATAGTATAGGTCGGAGATGACTCCTTCTGCCTGTTACTCACAAATCGCTTTCGTCAAACTTAGAAGACTATGTACTTTTCTAAAGTACAGAGTCTAATAACAACAATTAATTAATAATTGAAAAATAAAACTCAAATTTAAATTGTCAGCAGCGAGATTTGAACCCGCGCACTCGTAGCGAGTCTTGCTGTTGTTGTTGCTCTAATGCTGCTCAGCCCTTATGAATTTGTTGGTCATTCATTCCTTAAAATCTCCTTTGCTTATGGTTCGATCGCGATGAAATTTTTGGAAAGCGTCCGCACACATGCACACTCTATGTGTACCAAATCTGCCAAGTGTGGCAAGTCTGTAGCTCTTATAATACGTTTTTTTCGAATTGAGGGGGCGGAAGTGGGCGTGGCAAAAATCTAAAACAAACTTGATCTGCCTGCACACTATAAGAGTGTTGTCACCAAATTTGGTAACTCTAGCTCGGGTCGGAGATGACTCCTTCTGCCTGTTACTCACAAATCGCTTTCGTCAAACTTAGAAGACTATGTACTTTTCTAAAGTACAGAGTCTAATAACAACATTTAATTAATAATTGAAAAATAAAACTCAAATTTAAATTGTCAGCAGCGAGATTTGAACCCGCGCACTCGTAGCGATTCTTGCTGTTGTTGTTGCTCTAATGCTGCTCAGCCCTTATGAATTTGTTGGTCATTCATTCCTTAAAATCTCCTTTGCTTATGGTTCGATCGCGATGAAATTTTTGGAAAGCGTCCGCACACATGCACACTCTATGTGTACCAAATCTGCCAAGCGTGGCAAGTCTGTAGCTCTTATAATACGCTTTTTTCGAATTGAGGGGGCGGAAGTGGGCGTGGCAAAAATCTAAAACAAACTTGATCTGCCTGCACACTATAAGAGTGTTGTCACCAAATTTGGTAACTCTAGCTCTAATAGTCTCTGAGATCTAGGTGTTCATACGGACAGACTGACATGGCTATATCGTCTCGGATGTTGATGCTGATCAAGAATATGTATACTTTATAGGGTCGGAGATGACTCCTTCTGCCTGTTACTCACAAATCGCTTTCGTCAAACTTAGAAGACTATGTACTTTTCTAAAGTACAGAGTCTAATAACAACAATTAATTAATAATTGAAAAATAAAACTCAAATTTAAATTGTCAGCAGCGAGATTTGAACCCGCGCACTCGTAGCGAGTCTTGCTGTTGTTGTTGCTCTAATGCTGCTCAGCCCTTATGAATTTGTTGGTCATTCATTCCTTAAAATCTCCTCTTGTTTATGGTTCGATCGCGATGAAATTTTTGGAAAGCGTCCGCACACATGCACACTCTATGTGTACCAAATCTGCCAAGTGTGGCAAGTCTGTAGCTCTTATAATACGTTTTTTTCGAATTGAGGGGGCGGAAGTGGGCGTGGCAAAAATCTAAAACAAACTTGATCTACCTGCACACTATAAGAGTGTTGTCACCAAATTTGGTAACTCTAGCTCTAATAGGAGATCTAGGTGTCATCGGACGACTGACATGGCTATATCGTCTCGCCTGTTGATGTATCAAAAAGAACTTTATAGGGTCGGAGATGACTCCTTCTCCTGTTACTCACAAATCGCTTTCGTCAAACTTAGAAGACTATGTACTTTTCTAAAGTACAGAGTCTAATAACAACAATTAATTAATAATTGAAAAATAAAACTCAAATTTAAATTGTCAGCAGCGAGATTTGAACCCGCGCACTCGTAGCGAGTCTTGCTGTTGTTGTTGCTCTAATGCTGCTCAGCCCTTATGAATTTGTTGGTCATTCATTCCTTAAAATCTCCTTTGTTTATGGTTCGATCGCGATGAAATTTTTGGAAAGCGTCCGCACACATGCACACTCTATGTGTACCAAATCTGCCAAGTGTGGCAAGTCTGTAGCTCTTATAATACGCTTTTTTTCGAATTGAGGGGGCGGAAGTGGGCGTGGCAAAAAATTTAAAACAAACTTGATCTACCTGCACACTATAAGAGTGTTGTCACCAAATTTGGTAACTCTAGCTCTAATAGTCTCTGAGATCTAGGTGTTCATACGGACAGACTGACATGGCTATATCGTCTCGGATGTTGATGCTGATCAAGGATATATATTCTTTATAGGGTCGGAGATGACTCCTTCTGCCTGTTACTCACAAATCGCTTTCGTCAAACTTTGAAGACTATGTACTTTTCTAAAGTATAGAGTCTAATAACAGCAATTAATTAATAATTGAAAAATAAAACTCAAATTTAAATTGTCAGCAGCCAGATTTGAACCCGCGCACTCGTAGCGAGTCTTGCTGTTGTTGTTGCTCTAATGCTGCTCAGCCCTTATGAATTTGTTCGTCATTCATTCCTTAAAATCTCATTAATTAATGGTTCGATCGCGATGAAATTTTTGGAAAGCGTCCGCACACATGCACACTCTATGTGTACCAAATCTGCCAAGTGTGGCAAGTCTGTAGCTCTTATAATACGTTTTTTTCGAATTGAGGGGGCGGAAGTGGGCGTGGCAAAAATTTAAAACAAACTTGATCTACCTGCACACTATAAGAGTGTTGTCACCAAATTTGGTAACTCTAGCTCGGGTGGGAGATGACTCCTTCTGCCTGTTACTCACAAATCGCTTTCGTCAAACTTAGAAGACTATGTACTTTTCTAAAGTACAGAGTCTAATAACAACATTTAATTAATAATTGAAAAATAAAACTCAAATTTAAATTGTCAGCAGCGAGATTTGAACCCGCGCACTCGTAGCGATTCTTGCTGTTGTTGTTGCTCTAATGCTGCTCAGCCCTTATGAATTTGTTGGTCATTCATTCCTTAAAATCTCCTTTGCTTATGGTTCGATCGCGATGAAATTTTTGGAAAGCGTCCGCACACATGCACACTCTATGTGTACCAAATCTGCCAAGCGTGGCAAGTCTGTAGCTCTTATAATACGCTTTTTTCGAATTGAGGGGGCGGAAGTGGGCGTGGCAAAAATCTAAAACAAACTTGATCTGCCTGCACACTATAAGAGTGTTGTCACCAAATTTGGTAACTCTAGCTCTAATAGTCTCTGAGATCTAGGTGTTTATACGGACAGACTGACATGGCTATATCGTCTCGGATGTTGATGCTGATCAAGAATATGTATACTTTATAGGGTCGGAGATGACTCCTTCTGCCTGTTACTCACAAATCGCTTTCGTCAAACTTAGAAGACTATGTACTTTTCTAAAGTACAGAGTCTAATAACAACAATTAATTAATAATTGAAAAATAAAACTCAAATTTTAATTGTCAGCAGCGAGATTTGAACCCGCGCACTCGTAGCGAGTCTTGCTGTTGTTGTTGCTCTAATGCTGCTCAGCCCTTATGAATTTGTTGGTCATTCATTCCTTAAAATCTCCTTTGCTTATGGTTCGATCGCGATGAAATTTTTGGAAAGCGTCCGCACACATGCACACTCTATGTGTACCAAATCTGCCAAGTGTGGCAAGTCTGTAGCTCTTATAATACGTTTTTTTCGAATTGAGGGGGGCGGAAGTGGGCGTGGCAAAAATCTAAAACAAACTTGATCTACCTGCACACTATAAGAGTGTTGTCACCAAATTTGGTAACTCTAGCTCAAGGGTCGGAGATGACTCCTTCTGCCTGTTACTCACAAATCGCTTTCGTCAAACTTAGAAGACTATGTACTTTTCTAAAGTACAGAGTCTAATAACAACAATTAATTAATAATTGAAAAATAAAACTCAAATTTAAATTGTCAGCAGCGAGATTTGAACCCGCGCACTCGTAGCGATTCTTGCTGTTGTTGTTGCTCTAATGCTGCTCAGCCCTTATGAATTTGTTGGTCATTCATTCCTTAAAATCTCCTTTGTTTATGGTTCGATCGCGATGAAATTTTTGGAAAGCGTCCGCACACATGCACACTCTATGTGTACCAAATCTGCCAAGTGTGGCAAGTCTGTAGCTCTTATAATACGCTTTTTTCGAATTGAGGGGGCGGAAGTGGGCGTGGCAAAAATCTAAAACAAACTTGATCTGCCTGCACACTATAAGAGTGTTGTCACCAAATTTGGTAACTCTAGCTCAGGGTGTCGGAGATGACACTCGTGTTTTTCCCTTCTGCCTGTTACTCACAAATCGCTTTCGTCAAACTTAGAAGACTATGTACTTTTCTAAAGTACAGAGTCTAATAACAACATTTAATTAATAATTGAAAAATAAAACTCAAATTTAAATTGTCAGCAGCCAGATTTGAACCCGCGCACTCGTAGCGATTCTTGCTGTTGTTGTTGCTCTAATGCTGCTCAGCCCTTATGAATTTGTTGGTCATTCATTCCTTAAAATCTCCTTTGTTTATGGTTCGATCGCGATGAAATTTTTGGAAAGCGTCCGCACACATGCACACTCTATGTGTACCAAATCTGCCAAGCGTGGCAAGTCTGTAGCTCTTATAATACGCTTTTTTCGAATTGGGGGGGCGGAAGTGGGCGTGGCAAAAATTTAAAACAAACTTGATCTACCTGCACACTATAAGAGTGTTGTCACCAAATTTGGTAACTCTAGCTCTAATAGTCTCTGAGATCTAGGTGTTCATACGGACAGACTGACATGGCTATATCGTCTCGGATGTTGATGCTGATCAAGGATATATATTCTTTATAGGGTCGGAGATGACTCCTTCTGCCTGTTACTCACAAATCGCTTTCGTCAAACTTTGAAGACTATGTACTTTTCTAAAGTATAGAGTCTAATAACAGCAATTAATTAATAATTGAAAAATAAAACTCAAATTTAAATTGTCAGCAGCCAGATTTGAACCCGCGCACTCGTAGCGATTCTTGCTGTTGTTGTTGCTCTAATGCTGCTCAGCCCTTATGAATTTGTTCGTCATTCATTCCTTAAAATCTCATTAATTAATGGTTCGATCGCGATGAAATTTTTGGAAAGCGTCCGCACACATGCACACTCTATGTGTACCAAATCTGCCAAGTGTGGCAAGTCTGTAGCTCTTATAATACCTTTTTTTCGAATTGAGGGGGGCGGAAGTGGGCGTGGCAAAAATTTAAAACAAACTTGATCTACCTGCACACTATAAGAGTGTTGTCACCAAATTTGGTAACTCTAGCTCGGGTCGGAGATGACTCCTTCTGCCTGTTACTCACAAATCGCTTTCGTCAAACTTAGAAGACTATGTACTTTTCTAAAGTACAGAGTCTAATAACAACATTTAATTAATAATTGAAAAATAAAACTCAAATTTAAATTGTCAGCAGCGAGATTTGAACCCGCGCACTCGTAGCGATTCTTGCTGTTGTTGTTGCTCTAATGCTGCTCAGCCCTTATGAATTTGTTGGTCATTCATTCCTTAAAATCTCCTTTGCTTATGGTTCGATCGCGATGAAATTTTTGGAAAGCGTCCGCACACATGCACACTCTATGTGTACCAAATCTGCCAAGCGTGGCAAGTCTGTAGCTCTTATAATACGCTTTTTTCGAATTGAGGGGGCGGAAGTGGGCGTGGCAAAAATCTAAAACAAACTTGATCTGCCTGCACACTATAAGAGTGTTGTCACCAAATTTGGTAACTCTAGCTCTAATAGTCTCTGAGATCTAGGTGTTTATACGGACGAAGACTGACATGGCTATATCGTCTCGGATGTTGATGCTGATCAAGAATATGTATACTTTATAGGGTCGGAGATGACTCCTTCTGCCTGTTACTCACAAATCGCTTTCGTCAAACTTAGAAGACTATGTACTTTTCTAAAGTACAGAGTCTAATAACAACAATTAATTAATAATTGAAAAATAAAACTCAAATTTAAATTGTCAGCAGCGAGATTTGAACCCGCGCACTCGTAGCGAGTCTTGCTGTTGTTGTTGCTCTAATGCTGCTCAGCCCTTATGAATTTGTTGGTCATTCATTCCTTAAAATCTCCTTTGCTTATGGTTCGATCGCGATGAAATTTTTGGAAAGCGTCCGCACACATGCACACTCTATGTGTACCAAATCTGCCAAGTGTGGCAAGTCTGTAGCTCTTATAATACGTTTTTTTCGAATTGAGGGGGCGGAAGTGGGCGTGGCAAAAATCTAAAACAAACTTGATCTACCTGCACACTATAAGAGTGTTGTCACCAAATTTGGTAACTCCACTCGGGTCGGAGATGCTCCTTCTACCCTGTTATTCACAAATCGCTTTCGTCAAACTTAGAAGACTATGTACTTTTCTAAAGTACAGAGTCTAATAACAACATTTAATTAATAATTGAAAAATAAAACTCAAATTTAAATTGTCAGCAGCGAGATTTGAACCCGCGCACTCGTAGCGATTCTTGCTGTTGTTGTTGCTCTAATGCTGCTCAGCCCTTATGAATTTGTTGGTCATTCATTCCTTAAAATCTCCTTTGCTTATGGTTCGATCGCGATGAAATTTTTGGAAAGCGTCCGCACACATGCACACTCTATGTGTACCAAATCTGCCAAGCGTGGCAAGTCTGTAGCTCTTATAATACGCTTTTTTCGAATTGAGGGGGGCGGAAGTGGGCGTGGCAAAAATCTAAAACAAACTTGATCTGCCTGCACACTATAAGAGTGTTGTCACCAAATTTGGTAACTCAAACTCTAGCTCGGGTCGGAGATGACTCCTTCTGCCTGTTACTCACAAATCGCTTTCGTCAAACTTAGAAGACTATGTACTTTTCTAAAGTACAGAGTCTAATAACAACATTTAATTAATAATTGAAAAATAAAACTCAAATTTAAATTGTCAGCAGCCAGATTTGAGCCCGCGCACTCGTAGCGATTCTTGCTGTTGTTGTTGCTCTAATGCTGCTCAGCCCTTATAAATTTGTTGGTCATTCATTCCTTAAAATCTCCTTTGCTTATGGTTCGATCGCGATGAAATTTTTGGAAAGCGTCCGCACACATGCACACTCTATGTGTACCAAATCTGCCAAGCGTGGCAAGTCTGTAGCTCTTATAATACGCTTTTTTCGAATTGAGGGGGCGGAAGTGGGCGTGGCAAAAATCTAAAACAAACTTGATCTGCCTGCACACTATAAGAGTGTTGTCACCAAATTTGGTAACTCTAGCTCTAATAGTCTCTGAGATCTAGGTGTTCATACGGACAGACTGACATGGCTATATCGTCTCGGATGTTGATGCTGATCAAGAATATGTATACTTTATAGGGTCGGAGATGACTCCTTCTGCCTGTTACTCACAAATCGCTTTCGTCAAACTTAGAAGACTATGTACTTTTCTAAAGTACAGAGTCTAATAACAGCAATTAATTAATAATTGAAAAATAAAACTCAAATTTAAATTGTCAGCAGCGAGATTTGAACCCGCGCACTCGTAGCGAGTCTTGCTGTTGTTGTTGCTCTAATGCTGCTCAGCCCTTATGAATTTGTTCGTCATTCATTCCTTAAAATCTCATTAATTAATGGTTCGATCGCGATGAAATTTTTGGAAAGCGTCCGCACACATGCACACTCTATGTGTACCAAATCTGATAAGTGTGGCAAGTCTGCAGCTCTTATAATACGTTTTTTTCGAATTGAGGGGGGCGGAAGTGGGCGTGGCAAAAATTTAAAACAAACTTGATCTACCTGCACACTATAAGAGTGTTGTCACCAAATTTGGTAACTCTAGCTCTTATAGTCTCTGAGATCTAGGTGTTCATACGGACGGACAGACGGACAGACGGACATGGCTATATCGTCTCGGCTGTTGATGCTGATCAAGAATATATATACTTTATAGGGTCGGAGATGACTCCTTCTGCCTGTTACGCACAAATCGCTTTCGTCAAACTTAGAAGACTATGTACTTTTCTAAAGTACAGAGTCTAATAACAACAATTAATTAATAATTGAAAAATAAAACTAAAATATAAATTGTCAGCAGCGAGATTTGAACCCGCGCACTCGTAGCGAGTCTTGCTGTTGTTGTTGCTCTAATGCTGCTCAGCCCTTATGAATTTGTTGGTCATTCATTCCTTAAAATCTCCTTTGTTTATAGTTCGATCGCGATGAAATTTTTGGAAAGCGTCCGCACACATGAACACTCTATGTGTACCAAGTCTGCCAAGTGTGGCAAGTCTGTAGCTCTTATAATACGTTTTTTTTCGAATTGAGGGGGCGGAAGTGGGCGTGGCAAAAATCTAAAACAAACTTGATCTACCTGCACACTATAAGAGTGTTGTCACCAAATTTGGTAACTCTAGCTCTAATAGTCTCTGAGATCTAGGTGTTCATACGGACAGACTGACATGGCTATATCGTCTCGGATGTTGATGCTGATCAAGAATATGTATACTTTATAGGGTCGGAGATGACTCCTTCTGCCTGTTACTCACAAATCGCTTTCGTCAAACTTAGAAGACTATGTACTTTTCTAAAGTACAGAGTCTAATAACAACAATTAATTAATAATTGAAAAATAAAACTCAAATTTAAATTGTCAGCAGCGAGATTTGAACCCGCACTCTTGTTGTTGCTCTAATGTTGCTCAGCCCTTATGAATTTGTTGGTCATTCATTCCTTAAAATCTCCTTTGTTTATGGTTCGATCGCGATGAAATTTTTGGAAAGCGTCCGCACACATGCACACTCTATGTGTACCAAATCTGCCAAGTGTGGCAAGTCTGTAGCTCTTATAATACGCTTTTTTCGAATTGAGGGGGGCGGAAGTGGGCGTGGCAAAAATTTAAAACAAACTTGATCTACCTGCACACTATAAGAGTGTTGTCACCAAATTTGGTAACTCTAGCTCTAATAGTCTCTGAGATCTAGGTGTTCATACGGACAGACTGACATGGCTATATCGTCTCGGATGTTGATGCTGATCAAGGATATATATTCTTTATAGGGTCGGAGATGACTCCTTCTGCCTGTTACTCACAAATCGCTTTCGTCAAACTTAGAAGACTATGTACTTTTCTAAAGTACAGAGTCTAATAACAACAATTAATTAATAATTGAAAAATAAAACTCAAATTTAAATTGTCAGCAGCCAGATTTGAACCCGCGGCCCCCTTGGGGGTTTTTTTTTTTTTTTTTTGCTTTAATGTTGCTCAGCCCTTTTGAATTTGTTTGTTTTTTTTTCCTTAAAATCTCATTAATTAATGGTTCGATCGCGATGAAATTTTTGGAAAGCGTCCGCACACATGCACACTCTATGTGTACCAAATCTGCCAAGTGTGGCAAGTCTGTAGCTCTTATAATACGTTTTTTTCGAATTGAGGGGGGCGGAAGTGGGCGTGGCAAAAATTTAAAACAAACTTGATCTACCTGCACACTATAAGAGTGTTGTCACCAAATTTGGTAACTCTAGCTCGGGTCGGAGATGACTCCTTCTGCCTGTTACTCACAAATCGCTTTCGTCAAACTTAGAAGACTATGTACTTTTCTAAAGTACAGAGTCTAATAACAACATTTAATTAATAATTGAAAAATAAAACTCAAATTTAAATTGTCAGCAGCGAGATTTGAACCCGCGCACTCGTAGCGATTCTTGCTGTTGTTGTTGCTCTAATGCTGCTCAGCCCTTATGAATTTGTTGGTCATTCATTCCTTAAAATCTCCTTTGTTTATGGTTCGATCGCGATGAAATTTTTGGAAAGCGTCCGCACACATGCACACTCTATGTGTACCAAATCTGCCAAGTGTGGCAAGTCTGTAGCTCTTATAATACGTTTTTTTCGAATTGAGGGGGGCGGAAGTGGGCGTGGCAAAAATCTAAAACAAACTTGATCTACCTGCACACTATAAGAGTGTTGTCACCAAATTTGGTAACTCTAGCTCTAATAGTCTCTGAGATCTAGGTGTTCATACGGACAGACTGACATGGCTATATCGTCTCGGATGTTGATGCTGATCAAGAATATGTATACTTTATAGGGTCGGAGATGACTCCTTCTGCCTGTTACTCACAAATCGCTTTCGTCAAACTTAGAAGACTATGTACTTTTCTAAAGTACAGAGTCTAATAACAACAATTAATTAATAATTGAAAAATAAAACTCAAATTTAAATTGTCAGCAGCGAGATTTGAACCCGCGCACTCGTAGCGAGTCTTGCTGTTGTTGTTGCTCTAATGCTGCTCAGCCCTTATGAATTTGTTGGTCATTCATTCCTTAAAATCTCCTTTGTTTATGGTTCGATCGCGATGAAATTTTTGGGAAAGCGTCCGCACACATGCACACTCTATGTGTACCAAATCTGCTAAGTGTGGCAAGTCTGTAGCTCTTATAATACGTTTTTTCGAATTGAGGGGGCGGAAGTGGGCGTGGCAAAAATCTAAAACAAACTTGATCTACCTGCACACTATAAGAGTGTTGTCACCAAATTTGGTAACTCTAGCTCATTGGGTCGGAGATGACTCCTTCTGCCTGTTACTCACAAATCGCTTTCGTCAAACTTAGAAGACTATGTACTTTTCTAAAGTACAGAGTCTAATAACAACATTTAATTAATAATTGAAAAATAAAACTCAAATTTAAATTGTCAGCAGCGAGATTTGAACCCGCGCACTCGTAGCGATTCTTGCTGTTGTTGTTGCTCTAATGCTGCTCAGCCCTTATGAATTTGTTGGTCATTCATTCCTTAAAATCTCCTTTGTTTATGGTTCGATCGCGATGAAATTTTTGGAAAGCGTCCGCACACATGCACACTCTATGTGTACCAAATCTGCCAAGTGTGGCAAGTCTGTAGCTCTTATAATACGCTTTTTTCGAATTGAGGGGGCGGAAGTGGGCGTGGCAAAAATCTAAAACAAACTTGATCTGCCTGCACACTATAAGAGTGTTGTCACCAAATTTGGTAACTCTAGCTCTAATAGTCCTGAGATCTAGGTGTTCATACGGACAGACGACATGCTATATCGTCTCGGTGTTGATGCTGATCAAGAATATATATCTTTATAGGGTCGGAGATGACTCCTTCTGCCTGTTACTCACAAATCGCTTTCGTCAAACTTAGAAGACTATGTACTTTTCTAAAGTACAGAGTCTAATAACAACAATTAATTAATAATTGAAAAATAAAACTCAAATTTAAATTGTCAGCAGCGAGATTTGAACCCGCGCACTCGTAGCGAGTCTTGCTGTTGTTGTTGCTCTAATGCTGCTCAGCCCTTATGAATTTGTTGGTCATTCATTCCTTAAAATCTCCTTTGTTTATGGTTCGATCGCGATGAAATTTTTGGAAAGCGTCCGCACACATGCACACTCTATGTGTACCAAATCTGCCAAGTGTGGCAAGTCTGTAGCTCTTATAATACGTTTTTTTCGAATTGAGGGGGCGGAAGTGGGCGTGGCAAAAATCTAAAACAAACTTGATCTGCCTGCACACTATAAGAGTGTTGTCACCAAATTTGGTAACTCTAGTCTAATAGTCTCTGAGATCTAGGTGTTCATACGGACGGACAGACTGACATGGCTATATCGTCTCGGATGTTGATGCTGATCAAGAATATGTATACTTTAGCTAGGGTCGGAGATGACTCCTTCTGCCTGTTACTCACAAATCGCTTTCGTCAAACTTAGAAGACTATGTACTTTTCTAAAGTACAGAGTCTAATAACAACAATTAATTAATAATTGAAAAATAAAACTCAAATTTAAATTGTCAGCAGCGAGATTTGAACCCGCGCACTCGTAGCGAGTCTTGCTGTTGTTGTTGCTCTAATGCTGCTCAGCCCTTATGAATTTGTTGGTCATTCATTCCTTAAAATCTCCTTTGTTTATGGTTCGATCGCGATGAAATTTTTGGAAAGCGTCCGCACACATGCACACTCTATGTGTACCAAATCTGCCAAGTGTGGCAAGTCTGTAGCTCTTATAATACGCTTTTTTCGAATTGAGGGGGCGGAAGTGGGCGTGGCAAAAATCTAAAACAAACTTGATCTACCTGCACACTATAAGAGTGTTGTCACCAAATTTGGTAACTCTAGCTCTAATAGTCTCTGAGATCTAGGTGTTCATACGGACGGACAGACAGACAAACGGACATGGCTATATCGTCTCGGCTGTTGATGCTGATCAAGAATATATATACTTTATAGGGTCGGAGATGACTCCTTCTGCCTGTTACTCACAAATCGCTTTCGTCAAACTTAGAAGACTATGTACTTTTCTAAAGTACAGAGTCTAATAACAACAATTAATTAATAATTGAAAAATAAAACTCAAATTTAAATTGTCAGCAGCGAGATTTGAACCCGCGCACTCGTAGCGAGTCTTGCTGTTGTTGTTGCTCTAATGCTGCTCAGCCCTTATGAATTTGTTGGTCATTCATTCCTTAAAATCTCCTTTGTTTATGGTTCGATCGCGATGAAATTTTTTGGAAAGCGTCCGCACACATGCACACTCTATGTGTACCAAATCTGCCAAGTGTGGCAAGTCTGTAGCTCTTATAATACGTTTTTTTCGAATTGAGGGGGCGGAAGTGGGCGTGGCAAAAATTTAAAACAAACTTGATCTACCTGCACACTATAAGAGTGTTGTCACCAAATTTGGTAACTCTAGCTCTATTTTTTTTTTTTTTTGGTTTTTATAAGGAAAGAATGGAATTGGTTTTTTTTTTTTGGTTTTTGTTGTTGATAAAGAATATATATTCTTTATAGGGTCGGAGATGACTCCTTCTGCCTGTTACTCACAAATCGCTTTCGTCAAACTTAGAAGACTATGTACTTTTCTAAAGTACAGAGTCTAATAACAACATTTAATTAATAATTGAAAAATAAAACTCAAATTTAAATTGTCAGCAGCGAGATTTGAACCCGCGCACTCGTAGCGAGTCTTGCTGTTGTTGTTGCTCTAATGCTGCTCAGCCCTTATGAATTTGTTGGTCATTCATTCCTTAAAATCTCCTTTGTTTATGGTTCGATCGCGATGAAATTTTTGGAAAGCGTCCGCACACATGCACACTCTATGTGTACCAAATCTGCCAAGTGTGGCAAGTCTGTAGCTCTTATAATACGTTTTTTTCGAATTGAGGGGGCGGAAGTGGGCGTGGCAAAAATCTAAAACAAACTTGATCTGCCTGCACACTATAAGAGTGTTGTCACCAAATTTGGTAACTCTAGCTCTAATAGTCTCTGAGATCTAGGTGTTCATACGGACAGACGACATGGCTATATCGTCTCGGATGTTGATGCTGATCAAGAATATATATACTTTATAGGGTCGGAGATGACTCCTTCTGCCTGTTACTCACAAATCGCTTTCGTCAAACTTAGAAGACTATGTACTTTTCTAAAGTACAGAGTCTAATAACAACAATTAATTAATAATTGAAAAATAAAACTCAAATTTAAATTGTCAGCAGCGAGATTTGAACCCGCGCACTCGTAGCGAGTCTTGCTGTTGTTGTTGCTCTAATGCTGCTCAGCCCTTATGAATTTGTTGGTCATTCATTCCTTAAAATCTCCTTTGTTTATGGTTCGATCGCGATGAAATTTTTGGAAAGCGTCCGCACACATGCACACTCTATGTGTACCAAATCTGCCAAGTGTGGCAAGTCTGTAGCTCTTATAATACGTTTTTTTCGAATTGAGGGGGCGGAAGTGGGCGTGGCAAAAATTTAAAACAAACTTGATCTACCTGCACACTATAAGAGTGTTGTCACCAAATTTGGTAACTCTAGCTCTAGCTAACCACGACATGCTATATCGCTCGTGTATCGATCAAGATTATCTTTATAGGGTCGGAGATGACTCCTTCTGCCTGTTACTCACAAATCGCTTTCGTCAAACTTAGAAGACTATGTACTTTTCTAAAGTACAGAGTCTAATAACAACATTTAATTAATAATTGAAAAATAAAACTCAAATTTAAATTGTCAGCAGCGAGATTTGAACCCGCGCACTCGTAGCGAGTCTTGCTGTTGTTGTTGCTCTAATGCTGCTCAGCCCTTATGAATTTGTTGGTCATTCATTCCTTAAAATCTCCTTTGTTTATGGTTCGATCGCGATGAAATTTTTTGGAAAGCGTCCGCACACATGCACACTCTATGTGTACCAAATCTGCCAAGTGTGGCAAGTCTGTAGCTCTTATAATACGCTTTTTTCGAATTGAGGGGGCGGAAGTGGGCGTGGCAAAAATCTAAAACAAACTTGATCTACCTGCACACTATAAGAGTGTTGTCACCAAATTTGGTAACTCTAGCTCTAGTCTTGAGATCTAGGTTCATACGGACAGACGACATGGCTATATCGTCTCGGATGTTGATGCTGATCAAGAATATGTATACTTTATAGGGTCGGAGATGACTCCTTCTGCCTGTTACTCACAAATCGCTTTCGTCAAACTTAGAAGACTATGTACTTTTCTAAAGTACAGAGTCTAATAACAACATTTAATTAATAATTGAAAAATAAAACTCAAATTTAAATTGTCAGCAGCGAGATTTGAACCCGCGCACTCGTAGCGAGTCTTGCTGTTGTTGTTGCTCTAATGCTGCTCAGCCCTTATGAATTTGTTGGTCATTCATTCCTTAAAATCTCCTTTGTTTATGGTTCGATCGCGATGAAATTTTTTGGAAAGCGTCCGCACACATGCACACTCTATGTGTACCAAATCTGCCAAGTGTGGCAAGTCTGTAGCTCTTATAATACGTTTTTTCGAATTGAGGGGGCGGAAGTGGGCGTGGCAAAAATCTAAAACAAACTTGATCTGCCTGCACACTATAAGAGTGTTGTCACCAAATTTGGTAACTCTAGCTCTAATAGTCTCTGAGATCTAGGTGTTCATACGGACAGACTGACATGGCTATATCGTCTCGGATGTTGATGCTGATCAAGAATATGTATACTTTATAGGGTCGGAGATGACTCCTTCTGCCTGTTACTCACAAATCGCTTTCGTCAAACTTAGAAGACTATGTACTTTTCTAAAGTACAGAGTCTAATAACAACAATTAATTAATAATTGAAAAATAAAACTCAAATTTAAATTGTCAGCAGCGAGATTTGAACCCGCGCACTCGTAGCGAGTCTTGCTGTTGTTGTTGCTCTAATGCTGCTCAGCCCTTATGAATTTGTTGGTCATTCATTCCTTAAAATCTCCTTTGTTTATGGTTCGATCGCGATGAAATTTTTGGAAAGCGTCCGCACACATGCACACTCTATGTGTACCAAATCTGCCAAGTGTGGCAAGTCTGTAGCTCTTATAATACGTTTTTTTCGAATTGAGGGGGGGGAAGTGGGCGTGGCAAAAATCTAAAACAAACTTGATCTACCTGCACACTATAAGAGTGTTGTCACCAAATTTGGTAACTCTAGCTCTAATAGTCTCTGAGATCTAGGTGTTCATACGGACAGACTGACATGGCTATATCGTCTCGGATGTTGATGCTGATCAAGAATATATATACTTTATAGGGTCGGAGATGACTCCTTCTGCCTGTTACTCACAAATCGCTTTCGTCAAACTTAGAAGACTATGTACTTTTCTAAAGTACAGAGTCTAATAACAACAATTAATTAATAATTGAAAAATAAAACTCAAATTTAAATTGTCAGCAGCGAGATTTGAACCCGCGCACTCGTAGCGAGTTGTTGTTGCTCTAATGCTGCTCAGCCCTTATGAATTTGTTGGTCATTCATTCCTTAAAATCTCCTTTATTTATGGTTCGATCGCGATGAAATTTTTGGAAAGCGTCCGCACACATGCACACTCTATGTGTACCAAATCTGCCAAGTGTGGCAAGTCTGTAGCTCTTATAATACGGTTTTTTCGAATTGAGGGGGCGGAAGTGGGCGTGGCAAAAATTTAAAACAAACTTGATCTTTGTTTTAAAAATTTTTTAAAAAAATTTTTAATTTTTATTTTAATTTTTTTTTATATTGGGGTTTTTATACGGACAGACTGACATGGCTATATCGTCTCGGATGTTGATCTGATCAAGAATATGTATACTTTATCGGGTCGGAGATGACTCCTTCTGCCTGTTACTCACAAATCGCTTTCGTCAAACTTAGAAGACTATGTACTTTTCTAAAGTACAGAGTCTAATAACAACAATTAATTAATAATTGAAAAATAAAACTCAAATTTAAATTGTCAGCAGCGAGATTTGAACCCGCACACTCGTAGCGACTCTATTGTTGTTGCTCTAATGCTGCCCAGCCCTTTGCAATGTTGGTCATTCTCCTTAAAATACTCCTTTTTTTATGGTTCGATCGCGATGAAATTTTTGGAAAAAAATCTAAAACAAACTTGATCTGCCTGCACACTATAAGAGTGTTGTCACCAAATTTGGTAACTCTAGCTCTAATAGTCTCTGAGATCTAGGTGTTCATACGGACACGGAGACGACATGGCTATATCGTCTCGGATGTTGATGCTGATCAAGAATATGTATACTTTATAGGGTCGGAGATGACTCCTTCTGCCTGTTACTCACAAATCGCTTTCGTCAAACTTAGAAGACTATGTACTTTTCTAAAGTACAGAGTCTAATAACAACAATTAATTAATAATTGAAAAATAAAACTCAAATTTAAATTGTCAGCAGCGAGATTTGAACCCGCGCACTCGTAGCGAGTCTTGCTGTTGTTGTTGCTCTAATGCTGCTCAGCCCTTATGAATTTGTTGGTCATTCATTCCTTAAAATCTCCTTTGTTTATGGTTCGATCGCGATGAAATTTTTGGAAAGCGTCCGCACACATGCACACTCTATGTGTACCAAATCTGCCAAGTGTGGCAAGTCTGTAGCTCTTATAATACGTTTTTTTCGAATTGAGGGGGCGGAAGTGGGCGTGGCAAAAATCTAAAACAAACTTGATCTACCTGCACACTATAAAAGTGTTGTCACCAAATTTGGTAACTCTAGCTCGGGTCGGAGATGACTCCTTCTGCCTGTTACTCACAAATCGCTTTCGTCAAACTTAGAAGACTATGTACTTTTCTAAAGTACAGAGTCTAATAACAACAATTAATTAATAATTGAAAAATAAAACTCAAATTTAAATTGTCAGCAGCGAGATTTGAACCCGCGCACCGCTCGTAGCGGTCTCTTGCTGTTGTTGTTGCTCTAATGCTGCTCAGCCCTTATGAATTTGTTGGTCATTCATTCCTTAAAATCTCCTTTGTTTATGGTTCGATCGCGATGAAATTTTTGGAAAGCGTCCGCACACATGCACACTCTATGTGTACCAAATCTGCCAAGCGTAGCAAGTCTGTAGCTCTTATAATACGTTTTTTTCGAATTGAGGGGGCGGAAGTGGGCGTGGCAAAAATTTAAAACAAACTTGATCTGCCTGCACACTATAAGAGTGTTGTCACCAAATTTGGTAACTCTAGCTCTAATAGTCTCTGAGATCTAGGTGTTCATACGGACGGACAGACGGACATACTGACATGGCTATATCGTCTCGGATTTGCTGATCAAGAATATATATATATATATAAGAATATAGGGTCGGAGATTACTCCTTCTGCCTGTTACTCACAAATCGCTTTCGTCAAACTTAGAAGACTATGTACTTTTCTAAAGTACAGAGTCTAATAACAACAATTAATTAATAATTGAAAAATAAAACTCAAATTTAAATTGTCAGCAGCGAGATTTGAACCCGCGCACTCGTAGCGAGTCTTGCTGTTGTTGTTGCTCTAATGCTGCTCAGCCCTTATGAATTTGTTGGTCATTCATTCCTTAAAATCTCCTTTGTTTATGGTTCGATCGCGATGAAATTTTTGGAAAGCGTCCGCACACATGCACACTCTATGTGTACCAAATCTGCCAAGTGTGGCAAGTCTGTAGCTCTTATAATACGTTTTTTCGAATTGAGGGGGCGGAAGTGGGCGTGGCAAAAGTCTAAAACAAACTTGATCTACCTGCACACTATAAGAGTATTGTCACCAAATTTGGTAACTCTAACTCTAATAGTCTCTGAGATGACTTCTTCTGACAGTTACTGACAATGGCTATATCGTCCTTGGATGTTGATGTCTGATCAAGAATATGTATACTTTATAGGGTTGGAGATGACTCCATTCCAATGCCTGTTACTCATCGCTTTCGTCAACCCACTTAGATGCCTGTTGTTGTTTCTAAAGTCCAGAGTCTAATAACAACCATTAATTAATAATTGAAAAATAATCCAAATTCCTTAAAATCGTTATGGTTCGATCGCGTAAATTTTTGGAAAGCGTCCGCACCACATGCACACTCTATGTGTACCAAATCTGCACAAGTGTGGCAAGTCTGTAGCTCTTATAATACGCTTTTTTTCGAATTGAGGGGGCGGAAGTGGGCGTGGCAAAAATCTAAAACAAACTTGATCTGCCTGCACACTATAAGAGTGTTGTCACCAAATTTGGTAACTCTAGCTCTAATAGTCTCTGAGATCTAGGTGTTCATACGGACGGACAGACTGACATTTGGCTATATCGTCTCGGCTGTTGATGCTGATCAAGAATATGTATACTTTATAGGGTCGGAGATGACTCCTTCTGCCTGTTACTCACAAATCGCTTTCGTCAAACTTAGAAGACTATGTACTTTTCTAAAGTACAGAGTCTAATAACAACAATTAATTAATAATTGAAAAATAAAACTCAAATTTAAATTGTCAGCAGCGAGATTTGAGCCCGCGCACTCGTAGCGAGTCTTGCTGTTGTTGTTGCTCTAATGCTGCTCAGCCCTTATGAATTTGTTGGTCATTCATTCCTTAAAATCTCCTTTGTTTATGGTTCGATCGCGATGAAATTTTTGGAAAGCGTCCGCACACATGCACACTCTATGTGTACCAAATCTGCCAAGTGTGGCAAGTCTGTAGCTCTTATAATACGTTTTTTTCGAATTGAGGGGGGCGGAAGTGGGCGTGGCAAAAATTTAAAACAAACTTGATCTACCTGCACACTATAAGAGTGTTGTCACCAAATTTGGTAACTCTAGCTCGGGTCGGAGATGACTCCTTCTGCCTGTTACTCACAAATCGCTTTCGTCAAACTTAGAAGACTATGAACTTTTCTAAAGTACAGAGCCTAATAACAACAATTAATTAATAATTGAAAAATAAAACTCAAATTTAAATTGTCAGCAGCGAGATTTGAACCCGCGCACTCGTAGCGAGTCTTGCTGTTGTTGTTGCTCTAATGCTGCTCAGCCCTTATGAATTTGTTGGTCATTCATTCCTTAAAATCTCCTTTGTTTATGGTTCGATCGCGATGAAATTTTTGGAAAGCGTCCGCACACATGCACACTCTATGTGTACCAAATCTCCCAAGTGTGGCAAGTCTGTAGCTCTTATAATACGCTTTTTTCGAATTGAGGGGGCGGAAGTGGGCGTGGCAAAAATTTAAAACAAACTTGATCTACCTGCACACTATAAGAGTGTTGTCACCAAATTTGGTAACTCTAGCTCTTAATAGTCTCTGAGATCTAGGTGTTCATACGGATGGACAGACAGACATGGCTATATCGTCTCGGATGTTGATGCTGATCAAGGATATATATTCTTTATAGGGTCGGAGATGACTCCTTCTGCCTGTTACTCCTTAGAAGACTATGTACTTTTCTAAAGTATAGAGTCTAATAACAGCAATTAATTAATAATTGAAAAATAAAACTCAAATTTAAATTGTCAGCAGCGAGATTTGAACCCGCGCACTCGTAGCAAGTCTTGCTGTTGTTGTTGCTCTAATGCTGCTCAGCCCTTATGAATTTGTTCGTCATTCATTCCTTAAAATCTCATTAATTAATGGTTCGATCGCGATGAAATTTTTGGAAAGCGTCCGCACACATGCACACTCTATGTGTACCAAATCTGCCAAGTGTGGCAAGTCTGTAGCTCTTATAATACGTTTTTTTCGAATTGAGGGGGCGGACGTGGGCGTGGCAAAAATTTAAAACAAACTTGATCTACCTGCACACTATAAGAGTGTTGTCACCAAATTTGGTAACTCTAGCTCTAATAGTCTCTGAGATCTAGGTGTTCATACGGACGGACAGACGACATACTGACATGGCTATATCGTCTCGGATGTTGATGCTGATCAAGAATATATATATATATATATATAAGAATATAGGGTCGGAGATTACTCCTTCTGCCTGTTACTCACAAATCGCTTTCGTCAAACTTAGAAGACTATGTACTTTTCTAAAGTACAGAGTCTAATAACAACAATTAATTAATAATTGAAAAATAAAACTCAAATTTAAATTGTCAGCAGCGAGATTTGAACCCGCGCACTCGTAGCGAGTCTTGCTGTTGTTGTTGCTCTAATGCTGCTCAGCCCTTATGAATTTGTTGGTCATTCATTCCTTAAAATCTCCTTTGTTTATGGTTCGATCGCGATGAAATTTTTGGAAAGCGTCCGCACACATGCACACTCTATGTGTACCAAATCTGCCAAGTGTGGCAAGTCTGTAGCTCTTATAATACGTTTTTCGAATTGAGGAGGCGGAAGTGGGCGTGGCAAAAGTCTAAAACAAACTTGATCTACCTGCACACTATAAGAGTGTTGTCACCAAATTTGGTAACTCTAACTCTAATAGTCTCTGATATCTAGGTGTTCATACGGACAGACTGACATGGCTATATCGTCTCGGATGTTGATGCTGATCAAGAATATGTATACTTTATAGGGTCGGAGATGACTCCTTCTGCCTGTTACTCACAAATCGCTTTCGTCAAACTTAGAAGACTATGTACTTTTCTAAAGTACAGAGTCTAATAACAACAATTAATTAATAATTGAAAAATAAAACTCAAATTTAAATTGCGCCGTTTGAACCCGCGCACTCGTAGCGCGCGTGTGTGCCAGCGCCGCCGTGTCACACCAACGGCGCGCGGTTTTTGGAAAGCGTCCGCACACATGCACACTCTATGTGTACCAAATCTGCACAAGCGTGGCAAGTCTGTAGCTCTTATAATACGCTTTTTTCGAATTGAGGGGGCGGAAGTGGGCGTGGCAAAAATCTAAAACAAACTTGATCTGCCTGCACACTATAAGAGTGTTGTCACCAAATTTGGTAACTCTAGCTCTAATAGTCTCTGAGATCTAGGTGTTCATACGGACCAGACTGACATTTCTATATCGTCTCGGATGTTGATGCTGATCAAGAATATGTATACTTTATAGGGTCGGAGATGACTCCTACTGCCTGTTACTCACAAATCGCTTTCGTCAAACTTAGAAGGCTATGTACTTTTCTAAAGTACAGAGTCTAATAACAACAATTAATTAATAATTGAAAAATAAAACTCAAATTTAAATTGTCAGCAGCGAGATTTGAGCCCGCGCACTCGTAGCGAGTCTTGCTGTTGTTGTTGCTCTAATGCTGCTCAGCCCTTATGAATTTGTTGGTCATTCATTCCTTAAAATCTCCTTTGCTTATGGTTCGATCGCGATGAAATTTTTGGAAAGCGTCCGCACACATGCACACTCTATGTGTACCAAATCTGCCAAGTGTGGCAAGTCTGTAGCTCTTATAATACGTTTTTTTCGAATTAAGGGGGCGGAAGTGGGCGTGGCAAAAAATTTAAAACACACTTGATCTACCTGCACACTATAAAAGTGTTGTCACCAAATTTGGTAACTCTAGCTCGGGTCGGAGATGACTCCTTCTGCCTGTTACTCACAAATCGCTTTCGTCAAACTTAGAAGACTATGAACTTTTCTAAAGTACAGAGCCTAATAACAACAATTAATTAATAATTGAAAAATAAAACTCAAATTTAAATTGTCAGCAGCGAGATTTGAACCCGCGCACTCGTAGCGAGTCTTGCTGTTGTTGTTGCTCTAATGTTGCTCAGCCCTTATGAATTTGTTGGTCATTGATTCCTTAAAATCTCCTTTGTTTATGGTTCGATCGCGATGAAATTTTTGGAAAGCGTCCGCACACATGCACACTCTATGTGTACCAAATCTCCCAAGTGTGGCAAGTCTGTAGCTCTTATAATACGCTTTTTTCGAATTGAGGGGGGCGGAAGTGGGCGTGGCAAAAATTTAAAACAAACTTGATTTACCTGCACACTATAAGAGTGTTGTCACCAAATTTGGTAACTCTAGCTTTAATAGTCTCTGAGATCTAGGTGTTCATACGGATGGACAGACAGACATGGCTATATCGTCTTGGATGTTGATGCTGATCAAGGATATATATTCTTTATAGGGTCGGAGATGACTCCTTCTGCCTGTTACTTAGAAGACTATGTACTTTTCTAAAGTATAGAGTCTAATAACAGCAATTAATTAATAATTGAAAAATAAAACTCAAATTTAAATTGTCAGCAGCGAGATTTGAACCCGCGCACTCGTAGCAAGTCTTGCTGTTGTTGTTGCTCTAATGCTGCTCAGCCCTTATGAATTTGTTCGTCATTCATTCCTTAAAATCTCATTAATTAATGGTTCGATCGCGATGAAATTTTTGGAAAGCGTCCGCACACATGCACACTCTATGTGTACCAAATCTGCCAAGTGTGGCAAGTCTGTAGCTCTTATAATACCTTTTTTTAAGATTGAGGGGGCGGACGTGGGCGTGGCAAAAAATTTAAAACAAACTTGATCTACCTGCACACTATAAGAGTGTTGTCACCAAATTTGGTAACTCTAGCTCTAATAGTCTCTGAGATCTAGGTGTTCATACGGACAGACTGACATGGCTATATCGTCTCGGATGTTGATGCTGATCAAGGATATATATTCTTTATAGGGTCGGAGATGACTCCTTCTGCCTGTTACTCACAAATCGCTTTCGTCAAACTTAGAAGACTATGTACTTTTCTAAAGTATAGAGTCTAATAACAGCAATTAATTAATAATTGAAAAATAAAACTCAAATTTAAATTGTCAGCAGCGAGATTTGAACCCGCGCACTCGTAGCGAGTCTTGCTGTTGTTGTTGCTCTAATGCTGCTCAGCCCTTATGAATTTGTTCGTCATTCATTCCTTAAAATCTCATTAATTAATGGTTCGATCGCGATGAAATTTTTGGAAAGCGTCCGCACACATGCACACTCTATGTGTACCAAATCTGCCAAGCGTGGCAAGTCTGTAGCTCTTATAATACGCTTTTTTTCGAATTGAGGGGGGCGGAAGTGGGCGTGGCAAAAATCTAAAACAAACTTGATCTGCCTGCACACTATAAGAGTGTTGTCACCAAATTTGGTAACTCTAGCTCTAATAGTCTCTGAGATCTAGGTGTTCATACGGACGGACAGACTGACAGACCGACATGGCTATATCGTCTCGGATGTTGATGCTGATCAGGAATATGTATACTTTATAGGGTCGGAGATGACTCCTTCTGCCTGTTACTCACAAATCGCTTTCGTCAAACTTAGAAGACTATGTACTTTTCTAAAAGTACAGAGTCTAATAACAACAATTAATTAATAATTGAAAAATAAAACTCAAATTTAAATTGTCAGCAGCGAGATTTGAACCCGCGCACTCGTAGCGAGTCTTGCTGTTGTTGTTGCTCTAATGCTGCTCAGCCCTTATGAATTTGTTGGTCATTCATTCCTTAAAATCTCCTTAGTTTATGGTTCGATCGCGATGAAATTTTTGGAAAGCGTCCGCACACATGCACACTCTATGTGTACCAAATCTGCCAAGCGTGGCAAGTCTGTAGCTCTTATAATACGTTTTTTCGAATTGAGGGGGCGGAAGTGGGCGTGGCAAAAATTTAAAACAAACTTGATCTACCTGCACACTATAAGAGTGTTGTCACCAAATTTGGTAACTCTAGCTCTTATAGTCTCTAAAGGACCTCTAGGTGTTCATACAGGACAGGACAGACAGACATGGCTATATCGTCTCGGCACTGATGCTGATCAAATATATATGTCTCTATAGGGTGGAGATGACTCCTTTTGCCTGTTACTCACAAATCGCTTTCGTCAAACTTAGAAGACTATGTACTTTTCTAAAGTACAGAGTCTAATAACAACAATTAATTAATAATTGAAAAAATAAAACTCAAATTTAAATTGTCAGCAGCGAGATTTGAACCCGCGCACTCGTAGCGAGTCTTGCTGTTGTTGTTGCTCTAATGCTGCTCAGCCCTTATGAATTTGTTGGTCATTCATTCTTAAAATCTCCTTTGTTTATGGTTCGATCGCGATGAAATTTTTGGAAAGCGTCGCACACATGCACACTCTATGTATACGCCAAATCTGCCAAGTGTGTGCAAGTCTGTAGCTCTTATAATACGTTTTTTTCGAATTGAGGGGGCGGAAGTGGGCGTGGCAAAAATTTAAAACAAACTTGATCTACCTGCACACTATAAGAGTGTTGTCACCAAATTTGGTAACTCTAGCTCGAATAGTCTCTGAGATCCCAGGTGTTCCATAGGACAAAGCCGGACATGGCTATATCGTCCTCGATGCTGATGCTGATCAAGAATATATACTAGGTTTAAAAACTCCGTCTGCCTGTTACTCACAAAATCGCTTTCGTCAAACTTAGAAGACTATGTACTTTTCTAAAGTACAGAGCCTAATAACAACAATTAATTAATAATTGAAAAATAAAACTCAAATTTAAATTGTCAGCAGCGAGATTTGAACCCGCGCACTCGTAGCGAGTCTTGCTGTTGTTGCTCTAATGTTGCTCAGCCCCTTATGAATTTGTTGGTCATTCATTCCTTAAAATCTCCTTTGTTTATGGTTCGATCGCGATGAAATTTTTGGAAAGCGTCCGCACACATGCACACTCTATGTGTACCAAATCTCCCAATTGTGGCAAGTCTGTAGCTCTTATAATACGCTTTTTTCGAATTGAGGGGGCGGAAGTGGGCGTAGCAAAAATTTAAAACAAACTTGATCTACCTGCACACTATAAGAGTGTTGTCACCAAATTTGGTAACTCTAGCTCTAATAGTCTCTGAGATCTAGGTGTTCATACGGACAGACGGACAGACATGGCTATATCGTCTTGGATGTTGATGCTGATCAAGGATATATATTCTTTATAGGGTCGGAGATGACTCCTTCTGCCTGTTACCTCACAAATCGCCGTCAAACTTAGAAGACTATGTACTTTTCTAAAGTATAGAGTCTAATATACAATAATTAATTAATAATTGAAAAATAAAACTCAAATTTAAATTGTCAGCAGCGAGATTTGAACCCGCGCACTCGTAGCGAGTCTTGCTGTTGTTGTTGCTCTAATGCTGCTCACCCCTTATGAATTTGTTCGTCATTCATTCCTTAAAATCTCATTAATTAATGGTTCGATCGCGATGAAATTTTTGGAAAGCGTCCGCACACATGCACACTCTATGTGTACCAAATCTGATAAGTGTGGCAAGTCTGTAGCTCTTATAATACGTTTTTTTCGAATTGAGGGGGCGGAAGTGGGCGTGGCAAAAATTTAAAACAAACTTGATCTGCCTGCACACTATAAGAGTGTTGTCACCAAATTTGGTAACTCTAGCTCTAATGTGTCTCTGAGATCTAGGTGGTTCATACGGACGACAGACGGACATGGCTATATCGTCTCGGATGTTGATGCTGATCAAGAATATATATACTTTATAGGGTCGGAGATGACTCCTTCTGCCTGTTACCACAAATCGCTTTCGTCAAACTTAGAAGACTATGTACTTTTCTAAGGTACAGGAGTCTAATAACAACAATTAATTAATAATTGAAAAATAAAACTCAAATTTAAATTGTCAGCAGCGAGATTTGAACCCGCGCACTCGTAGCGAGTCTTGCTGTTGTTGTTGCTCTAATGCTGCTCAGCCCTTATGAATTTGTTCGTCATTCATTCCTTAAAATCTCATTAATTAATGGTTCGATCGCGATGAAATTTTTGGGAAAGCGTCCGCACACATGCACACTCTATGTGTACCAAATCTGCCAAGCGTGGCAAGTCTGTAGCTCTTATAATACGCTTTTTTTCGAATTGAGGGGGCGGAAGTGGGCGTGGCAAAAATCTAAAACAAACTTGATCTGCCTGCACACTATAAGAGTGTTGTCACCAAATTGGTAACTCTAGCTCTTATAGTCTCTGAGATCTAGGTGTTCATACGGACAGACTGACATGGCTATATCGTCTCGGCTGTTGATGCTGATCAAGAATATGTATACTTTATAGGGTCGGAGATGACTCCTTCTGCCTGTTGCGCACAAATCGCTTTCGTCAAACTTAGAAGACTATGTACTTTTCTAAAAGTACAGAGTCTAATAATAACAATTAATTAATAATTGAAAAAATAAAACTCAAATTTAAATTGTCAGCAGCCAGATTTGAACCCGCCCACTCGTAGCGAGTCTTGCTGTTGTTGTTGCTCTAATGCTGCTCAGCCCTTATGAATTTGTTGGTCATTCATTCCTTAAAATCTCCTTTGTTTATGGTTCGATCGCGATGAAATTTTCGGAAAGCGTCCGCACACATGCACACTCTATGTGTGTGTACCAAATCTGCCAAGCGGTGGGAAGTCTGTAGCTCTTCTGATACGTTTTTTCGATTTGCGGGGGCGGACATGGGCGTGGCAAAAAATTTAAAACAAACTTGATCTGCCTGCACACTATAAGAGTGTTGTCACCAAACTAGGTAGCTCTAGCTCTTATAGTCTCTGAGATCTAGGTGTTGTTCATACGGACGGACAGACAGACATGGCTATATCGAGTGCTGCTGATGCTTGATCAAGAATAT
>JAEIFK010000196.1:0-98135 GCA_018901825.1 Drosophila funebris | reverse complement strand
CTAACTGATCAGATGCGTAAAGAATATTATATAGAAGGAATGCTGAAAGTTTCATCAAGATCGGTTAATAAATAAGACAGATAATCAGAATGGAAATATAAGTATTTTTTTCCATTGAATCGTTGGGCTTTACGGGCAGGCCATGTCGTGCGAGCGAGACTGAGAACGACTGCAGTACATGCAGAAGTAAATGAAGCGACGTAATACTCAACTTTTTGTTCGAGTGTGTATACATATGCAAAATCTTCGTCCTATAAGTATGCAAAGACTTCATTTGCGAAATGAGAGTTTCAAAATATTATTTTTTAAATAGATTTGCAATATACTTTGCGGTCGACTGTAGCCTTTTTACACTCTGTACAGGGATATATTAGTTTTGTGCAAAAAGTATGTAACGGGCAGAAGGAAGCATTACCCCATAAAGTATATATATTCTTGATCAGTAACAACATCCGAGTCGATTGAGCCATTTTCGTCTGCTGTCCGTCCGTCTGTCCGTCTATATGAACGGGTCGAGCTCAGCAATTATAAGAGCTAGAGACTATAAATTTGACAAGAAAATTCCTTTATACCACAATCAAATTTATTTTAAATTTTAAATAGCTCCCCCATTTCCATCGCAAAACGAAGAAAACCAATATTGGCCACATTTTTTAACATAGACGCCTCTAACTGATCAGATGCGTAAAGAATATTATATAGAAGGAATGCTGAAAGTTTCATCAAGATCGGTTAATAAATAAGACAGATAATCAGAATGGAAATATAAGTATTTTTTCCATTGAATCGTTGGGCTTTACGGGCAGGCCATGTGTGCGAGCGAGACTGAGAACGACTGCAGTACATGCAGAAGTAAATGAAGCGACGTAATACTCAGCTTTTGTTCGAGTGTGTATACATATGCAAAATCTTCGTCCTATAAGTATGCAAAGACTTCATTTGCGAAATGAGAGTTTCAAAATATTATTTTTTAAATACTTGTTATGTACTTGCTTCTAGTAAATCAATAGACTGATCAAAATACTTTTATTATAGAACCCTTTACAGAGTATTATCCTGCCGGTTACGGTCGACTGTAGCTTTTTACACTCTGTACAGGGATATATTAGTTTTGTGCAAAATGTATGTAACGGGCAAAAGGAAGCATTACCCCATAAAGTATATATATTCTTGATCAGTAACAACATCCGAGTCGATTGAGCCATTTTCGTCTGCTGTCCGTCCGTCTGTCCGTCTATATGAACGGGTCGAGCTCAGCAATTATAAGAGCTAGAGACTATAAATTTGACAAGAAAATTCCTTTATACCACAATCAAATTTATTTTAAATTTTAAATAGCTCCCCCATTTCCATCGCAAAACGAAGAAAACCAATATTGGCCACATTTTTTAACATAGACGCCTCTAACTGATCAGATGCGTAAAGAATATTATATAGAAGGAATGCTGAAAGTTTCATCAAGATCGGTTAATAAATAAGACAGATAATCAGAATGGAAATATAAGTATTTTTTCCATTGAATCGTTGGGCTTTACGGGCAGGCCATGTGTGCGAGCGAGACTGAGAACGACTGCAGTACATGCAGAAGTAAATGAAGCGACGTAATACTCAGCTTTTGTTCGAGTGTGTATACATATGCAAAATCTTCGTCCTATAAGTATGCAAAGACTTCATTTGCGAAATGAGAGTTTCAAAATATTATTTTTTAAATACTTGTTATGTACTTGCTTTTAAAATAAAAAAACTTATCAAAAACTTTTTATTAAAAAACCCTTTACAGAGTATTATCCTGCCGGTTACGGTCGACTGTAGCCTTTTTACACTCTGTACAGGGATATATTAGTTTTGTGCAAAATGTATGTAACGGGCAAAAGGAAGCATCACCCCATAAAGTATATATATTCTTGATCAGTAACAACATCCGAGTCGATTGAGCCATTTTCGTCTGCTGTCCGTCCGTCTGTCCGTCTATATGAACGGGTCGAGCTCAGCAATTATAAGAGCTAGAGACTATAAATTTGACAAGAAAATTCCTTTAAACCACAATCAAATTTATTTTAAATTTTAAATAGCTCCCCCATTTCCATCGCAAAACGAAGAAAACCAATATTGGCCACATTTTTCAACATAGACGCCTCTAACTGATCAGATGCGTAAAGAATATTATATAGAAGGAATGCTGAAAGTTTCATCAAGATCGGTTAATAAATAAGACAGATAATCAGAATGGAAATATAAGTATTTTTTCCATTGAATCGTTGGGCTTTACGGGCAGGCCATGTGTGCGAGCGAGACTGAGAACGACTGCAGTACATGCAGAAGTAAATGAAGCGACGTAATACTCAGCTTTTGTTCGAGTGTGTATACATATGCAAAATCTTCGTCCTATAAGTATGCAAAGACTTCATTTGCGAAATGAGAGTTTCAAAATATTATTTTTTAAATACTTGTTATGTACTTGCTTCTAGTAAATCAATAGACTGATCAAAATACTTTTATTATAGAACCCTTTACAGAGTATTATCCTGCCGGTTACGGTCGACTGTAGCTTTTTACACTCTGTACAGGGATATATTAGTTTTGTGCAAAATGTATGTAACGGGCAAAAGGAAGCATCACCCCATAAAGTATATATATTCTTGATCAGTATCAACATCCGAGTCGATTGAGCCATTTTCGTCTGCTGTCCGTCCGTCTGTCCGTCTATATGAACGGGTCGAGCTCAGCAATTATAAGAGCTAGAGACTATAAATTTGACAAGAAAATTCCTTTAAACCACAATCAAATTTATTTTAAATTTTAAATAGCTCCCCCATTTCCATCGCAAAACGAAGAAAACCAATATTGGCCACATTTTTCAACGTAGACGCCTCTAACTGATCAGATGCGTAAAGAATATTATATAGAAGGAATGCTGAAAGTTTCATCAAGATCGGTTAATAAATAAGACAGATAATCAGAATGGAAATATAAGTATTTTTTCCATTGAATCGTTGGGCTTTACGGGCAGGCCATGTGTGCGAGCGAGACTGAGAACGACTGCAGTACATGCAGAAGTAAATGAAGCGACGTAATACTCAGCTTTTGTTCGAGTGTGTATACATATGCAAAATCTTCGTCCTATAAGTATGCAAAGACTTCATTTGCGAAATGAGAGTTTCAAAATATTATTTTTTAAATACTTGTTATGTACTTGCTTCTAGTAAATCAATAGACTGATCAAAATACTTTTATTATAGAACCCTTTACAGAGTATTATCCTGCCGGTTACGGTCGACTGTAGCTTTTTACACTCTGTACAGGGATATATTAGTTTTGTGCAAAATGTATGTAACGGGCAAAAGGAAGCATCACCCCATAAAGTATATATATTCTTGATCAGTAACAACATCCGAGTCGATTGAGCCATTTTCGTCTGCTGTCCGTCCGTCTGTCCGTCTATATGAACGGGTCGAGCTCAGCAATTATAAGAGCTAGAGACTATAAATTTGACAAGAAAATTCCTTTATACCACAATCAAATTTATTTTAAATTTTAAATAGCTCCCCCATTTCTATCGCAAAACGAAGAAAACCAATATTGGCCACATTTTTTAACGTAGACGCCTCTAACTGATCAGATGCGTAAAGAATATTATATAGAAGGAATGCTGAAAGTTTCATCAAGATCGGTTAATAAATAAGACAGATAATCAGAATGGAAATATAAGTATTTTTTCCATTGAATCGTTGGGCTTTACGGGCAGGCCATGTGTGCGAGCGAGACTGAGAACGACTGCAGTACATGCAGAAGTAAATGAAGCGACGTAATACTCAGCTTTTGTTCGAGTGTGTATACATATGCAAAATCTTCGTCCTATAAGTATGCAAAGACTTCATTTGCGAAATGAGAGTTTCAAAATATTATTTTTTAAATACTTGTTATGTACTTGCTTCTAGTAAATCAATAGACTGATCAAAATACTTTTATTATAGAACCCTTTACAGAGTATTATCCTGCCGGTTACGGTCGACTGTAGCTTTTTACACTCTGTACAGGGATATATTAGTTTTGTGCAAAATGTATGTAACGGGCAAAAGGAAGCATCACCCCATAAAGTATATATATTCTTGATCAGTATCAACATCCGAGTCGATTGAGCCATTTTCGTCTGCTGTCCGTCCGTCTGTCCGTCTATATGAACGGGTCGAGCTCAGCAATTATAAGAGCTAGAGACTATAAATTTGACAAGAAAATTCCTTTAAACCACAATCAAATTTATTTTAAATTTTAAATAGCTCCCCCATTTCCATCGCAAAACGAAGAAAACCAATATTGGCCACATTTTTCAACGTAGACGCCTCTAACTGATCAGATGCGTAAAGAATATTATATAGAAGGAATGCTGAAAGTTTCATCAAGATCGGTTAATAAATAAGACAGATAATCAGAATGGAAATATAAGTATTTTTTCCATTGAATCGTTGGGCTTTACGGGCAGGCCATGTGTGCGAGCGAGACTGAGAACGACTGCAGTACATGCAGAAGTAAATGAAGCGACGTAATACTCAGCTTTTGTTCGAGTGTGTATACATATGCAAAATCTTCGTCCTATAAGTATGCAAAGACTTCATTTGCGAAATGAGAGTTTCAAAATATTATTTTTTAAATACTTGTTATGTACTTGCTTCTAGTAAATCAATAGACTGATCAAAATACTTTTATTATAGAACCCTTTACAGAGTATTATCCTGCCGGTTACGGTCGACTGTAGCTTTTTACACTCTGTACAGGGATATATTAGTTTTGTGCAAAATGTATGTAACGGGCAAAAGGAAGCATCACCCCATAAAGTATATATATTCTTGATCAGTAACAACATCCGAGTCGATTGAGCCATTTTCGTCTGCTGTCCGTCCGTCTGTCCGTCTATATGAACGGGTCGAGCTCAGCAATTATAAGAGCTAGAGACTATAAATTTGACAAGAAAATTCCTTTATACCACAATCAAATTTATTTTAAATTTTAAATAGCTCCCCCATTTCTATCGCAAAACGAAGAAAACCAATATTGGCCACATTTTTTCAACGTAGACGCCTCTAACTGATCAGATGCGTAAAGAATATTATATAGAAGGAATGCTGAAAGTTTCATCAAGATCGGTTAATAAATAAGACAGATAATCAGAATGGAAATATAAGTATTTTTTCCATTGAATCGTTGGGCTTTACGGGCAGGCCATGTGTGCGAGCGAGACTGAGAACGACTGCAGTACATGCAGAAGTAAATGAAGCGACGTAATACTCAGCTTTTGTTCGAGTGTGTATACATATGCAAAATCTTCGTCCTATAAGTATGCAAAGACTTCATTTGCGAAATGAGAGTTTCAAAATATTATTTTTTAAATACTTGTTATGTACTTGCTTCTAGTAAATCAATAGACTGATCAAAATACTTTTATTATAGAACCCTTTACAGAGTATTATCCTGCCGGTGACGGTCGACTGTAGCCTTTTTACACTCTGAACAGGGATATATTAGTTTTGTGCAAAAAGTATGTAACTGGCAAAAGGAAGCATTACCCCATAAAGTATATATATTCTTGATCAGTATCAACATCCGAGTCGATTGAGCCATTTTCGTCTGCTGTCCGTCCGTCTGTCCGTCTATATGAACGGGTCGATCTCAGCAATTATAAGAGCTAGAGACTATAAATTTGACAAGAAAATTCCTTTATACCACAATCAAATTTATTTTAAATTTTAAATAGCTCCCCCATTTCCATCGCAAAACGAAGAAAACCAATATTGGCCACATTTTTCAACGTAGACGCCTCTAACTGATCAGATGCGTAAAGAATATTATATAGAAGGAATGCTGAAAGTTTCATCAAGATCGGTTAATAAATAAGACAGATAATCAGAATGGAAATATAAGTATTTTTTCCATTGAATCGTTGGGCTTTACGGGCAGGCCATGTGTGCGAGCGAGACTGAGAACGACTGCAGTACATGCAGAAGTAAATGAAGCGACGTAATACTCAGCTTTTGTTCGAGTGTGTATACATATGCAAAATCTTCGTCCTATAAGTATGCAAAGACTTCATTTGCGAAATGAGAGTTTCAAAATATTATTTTTTAAATACTTGTTATGTACTTGCTTCTAGTAAATCAATAGACTGATCAAAATACTTTTATTATAGAACCCTTTACAGAGTAACCTTATAGCACAATTATAAATAAATAAATTTGACAAGAAAATTCCTTTAACCACAATCAAATTTATTTAAATTTAAATAGCTCCCCCATTTCCATCGCAAAAGAAAACCAATTGGCCACATTTTCACAACGCCCAACTAGATGCGTAAAATATTATAAGGTCAATACAAGTGGTTAATAAATAAACAATAACAAAAATAATTTCCATAATGTGGGCTTACGGGAGGCCACATTAAATAAAATATTTTTTTTTTTTTTTTTTTGGGGTTTTATATATAAAAAATTTTTTTTCTTAAAAGTTTGAAAAGACTTCATTTCAAAAATATTTTTAAATACTTATTATCCTGCCGGTTACGGTCGACTGTACTTTTTACACTCTGTACAGGGATATATTAGTTTTGTGCAAAATGTATGTAACGGGCAAAAGGAAGCATCACCCCATAAAGTATATATATTCTTGATCAGTATCAACATCCGAGTCGATTGAGCCATTTTCGTCTGCTGTCCGTCCGTCTGTCCGTCTATATGAACGGGTCGAGCTCAGCAATTATAAGAGCTAGAGACTATAAATTTGACAAGAAAATTCCTTTAAACCACAATCAAATTTATTTTAAATTTTAAATAGCTCCCCCATTTCCATCGCAAAACGAAGAAAACCAATATTGGCCACATTTTTCAACGTAGACGCCTCTAACTGATCAGATGCGTAAAGAATATTATATAGAAGGAATGCTGAAAGTTTCATCAAGATCGGTTAATAAATAAGACAGATAATCAGAATGGAAATATAAGTATTTTTTCCATTGAATCGTTGGGCTTTACGGGCAGGCCATGTGTGCGAGCGAGACTGAGAACGACTGCAGTACATGCAGAAGTAAATGAAGCGACGTAATACTCAGCTTTTGTTCGAGTGTGTATACATATGCAAAATCTTCGTCCTATAAGTATGCAAAGACTTCATTTGCGAAATGAGAGTTTCAAAATATTATTTTTTAAATACTTGTTATGTACTTGCTTCTAGTAAATCAATAGACTGATCAAAATACTTTTATTATAGAACCCTTTACAGAGTATTATCCTGCCGGTTACGGTCGACTGTAGCTTTTTACACTCTGTACAGGGATATATTAGTTTTGTGCAAAAAGTATGTAACGGGCAAAAGGAAGCATCACCCCATAAAGTATATATATTCTTGATCAGTAACAACATCCGAGTCGATTGAGCCATTTTCGTCTGCTGTCCGTCCGTCTGTCCGTCTATATGAACGGGTCGAGCTCAGCAATTATAAGAGCTAGAGACTATAAATTTGACAAGAAAATTCCTTTATACCACAATCAAATTTATTTTAAATTTTAAATAGCTCCCCCATTTCTATCGCAAAACGAAGAAAACCAATATTGGCCACATTTTTCAACGTAGACGCCTCTAACTGATCAGATGCGTAAAGAATATTATATAGAAGGAATGCTGAAAGTTTCATCAAGATCGGTTAATAAATAAGACAGATAATCAGAATAGAAATATAAGTATTTTTTCCATTGAATCGTTGGGCTTTACGGGCAGGCCATGTGTGCGAGCGAGACTGAGAACGACTGCAGTACATGCAGAAGTAAATGAAGCGACGTAATACTCAGCTTTTGTTCGAGTGTGTATACATATGCAAAATCTTCGTCCTATAAGTATGCAAAGACTTCATTTGCGAAATGAGAGTTTCAAAATATTATTTTTTAAATACTTGTTATGTACTTGCTTCTAGTAAATCAATAGACTGATCAAAATACTTTTATTATAGAACCCTTTACAGAGTATTATCCTGCCGGTTACGGTCGACTGTAGCTTTTTACACTCTGTACAGGGATATATTAGTTTTGTGCAAAATGTATGTAACGGGCAAAAGGAAGCATCACCCCATAAAGTATATATATTCTTGATCAGTAACAACATCCGAGTCGATTGAGCCATTTTCGTCTGCTGTCCGTCCGTCTGTCCGTCTATATGAACGGGTCGAGCTCAGCAATTATAAGAGCTAGAGACTATAAATTTGACAAGAAAATTCCTTTATACCACAATCAAATTTATTTTAAATTTTAAATAGCTCCCCCCATTTCCATCGCAAAACGAAGAAAACCAATATTGGCCACATTTTTCAACGTAGACGCCTCTAACTGATCAGATGCGTAAAGAATATTATATAGAAGGAATGCTGAAAGTTTCATCAAGATCGGTTAATAAATAAGACAGATAATCAGAATGGAAATATAAGTATTTTTTCCATTGAATCGTTGGGCTTTACGGGCAGGCCATGTGTGCGAGCGAGACTGAGAACGACTGCAGTACATGCAGAAGTAAATGAAGCGACGTAATACTCAGCTTTTGTTCGAGTGTGTATACATATGCAAAATCTTCGTCCTATAAGTATGCAAAGACTTCATTTGCGAAATGAGAGTTTCAAAATATTATTTTTTAAATACTTGTTATGTACTTGCTTCTAGTAAATCAATAGACTGATCAAAATACTTTTATTATAGAACCCTTTACAGAGTATTATCCTGCCGGTTACGGTCGACTGTAGCTTTTTACACTCTGTACAGGGATATATTAGTTTTGTGCAAAATGTATGTAACGGGCAAAAGGAAGCATCACCCCATAAAGTATATATATTCTTGATCAGTAACAACATCCGAGTCGATTGAGCCATTTTCGTCTGCTGTCCGTCCGTCTGTCCGTCTATATGAACGGGTCGAGCTCAGCAATTATAAGAGCTAGAGACTATAAATTTGACAAGAAAATTCCTTTATACCACAATCAAATTTATTTTAAATTTTAAATAGCTCCCCCATTTCTATCGCAAAACGAAGAAAACCAATATTGGCCACATTTTTCAACATAGACGCCTCTAACTGATCAGATGCGTAAAGAATATTATATAGAAGGAATGCTGAAAGTTTCATCAAGATCGGTTAATAAATAAGACAGATAATCAGAATGGAAATATAAGTATTTTTTCCATTGAATCGTTGGGCTTTACGGGCAGGCCATGTGTGCGAGCGAGACTGAGAACGACTGCAGTACATGCAGAAGTAAATGAAGCGACGTAATACTCAGCTTTTGTTCGAGTGTGTATACATATGCAAAATCTTCGTCCTATAAGTATGCAAAGACTTCATTTGCGAAATGAGAGTTTCAAAATATTATTTTTTAAATACTTGTTATGTACTTGCTGCTAGTAAATCAATAGACTGACAAAATACTTTTATTATAGAACCCTTTACAGAGTATTATCCTGCCGGTTACGGTCGACTGTAGCCTTTTTACACTCTGTACAGGGATATATTAGTTTTGTGCAAAAAGTATGTAACTGGCAGAAGGAAGCATTACCCCATAAAGTATATATATTCTTGATCAGTAACAACATCCGAGTCGATTGAGCCATTTTCGTCTGCTGTCCGTCCGTCTGTCCGTCTATATGAACGGGTCGAGCTCAGCAATTATAAGAGCTAGAGACTATAAATTTGACAAGAAAATTCCTTTATACCACAATCAAATTTATTCTAAATTTTAAATAGCTCCCCCATTTCCATCGCAAAACGAAGAAAACCAATATTGGCCACATTTTTTAACGTAGACGCCTCTAACTGATCAGATGCGTAAAGAATATTATAAAGAAGGAATGCTGAAAGTTTCATCAAGATCGGTTAATAAATAAGACAGATAATCAGAATAGAAATATAAGTATTTTTTCCATTGAATCGTTGGGCTTTACGGGCAGGCCATGTGTGCGAGCGAGACTGAGAACGACTGCAGTACATGCAGAAGTAAATGAAGCGACGTAATACTCAGCTTTTGTTCGAGTGTGTATACATATGCAAAATCTTCGTCCTATAAGTATGCAAAGACTTCATTTGCGAAATGAGAGTTTCAAAATATTATTTTTTAAATACTTGTTATGTACTTGCTTCTAGTAAATCAAAACTATAAAAACTTTTATTATAGAACCCTTTAAGAGTATTATCCTGCCGGTTCGGCGGTCGACTGTACTTTTTACACTCTGTACAGGGATATATTAGTTTTGTGCAAAATGTGTGTAACGGGCAGAAGAAAGGAAGACATCACCCCATAAAGTATATATATTCTTGATCAGTATCAACATCCGAGTCGATTGAGCCATTTTCGTCTGCTGTCCGTCCGTCTGTCCGTCTATATGAACGGGTCGAGCTCAGCAATTATAAGAGCTAGAGACTATAAATTTGACAAGAAAATTCCTTTAAACCACAATCAAATTTATTTTAAATTTTAAATAGCTCCCCCATTTCCATCGCAAAACGAAGAAAACCAATATTGGCCACATTTTTCAACGTAGACGCCTCTAACTGATCAGATGCGTAAAGAATATTATATAGAAGGAATGCTGAAAGTTTCATCAAGATCGGTTAATAAATAAGACAGATAATCAGAATGGAAATATAAGTATTTTTTCCATTGAATCGTTGGGCTTTACGGGCAGGCCATGTGTGCGAGCGAGACTGAGAACGACTGCAGTACATGCAGAAGTAAATGAAGCGACGTAATACTCAGCTTTTGTTCGAGTGTGTATACATATGCAAAATCTTCGTCCTATAAGTATGCAAAGACTTAATTTGCGAAATGAGAGTTTCAAAATATTATTTTTTAAATACTTGTTATGTACTTGCTTCTAGTAAATCAATAGACTGATCAAAATACTTTTATTATAGAACCCTTTACAGAGTATTATCCTGCCGGTTACGGTCGACTGTAGCTTTTTACACTCTGTACAGGGATATATTAGTTTTGTGCAAAATGTGTGTAACGGGCAAAAGGAAGCATCACCCCATAAAGTATATATATTCTTGATCAGTATCAACATCCGAGTCGATTGAGCCATTTTCGTCTGCTGTCCGTCCGTCTGTCCGTCTATATGAACGGGTCGAGCTCAGCAATTATAAGAGCTAGAGACTATAAATTTGACAAGAAAATTCCTTTAAACCACAATCAAATTTATTTTAAATTTTAAATAGCTCCCCCATTTCCATCGCAAAACGAAGAAAACCAATATTGGCCACATTTTTCAACGTAGACGCCTCTAACTGATCAGATGCGTAAAGAATATTATATAGAAGGAATGCTGAAAGTTTCATCAAGATCGGTTAATAAATAAGACAGATAATCAGAATGGAAATATAAGTATTTTTTCCATTGAATCGTTGGGCTTTACGGGCAGGCCATGTGTGCGAGCGAGACTGAGAACGACTGCAGTACATGCAGAAGTAAATGAAGCGACGTAATACTCAGCTTTTGTTCGAGTGTGTATACATATGCAAAATCTTCGTCCTATAAGTATGCAAAGACTTCATTTGCGAAATGAGAGTTTCAAAATATTATTTTTTAAATACTTGTTATGTACTTGCTTCTAGTAAATCAATAGACTGATCAAAATACTTTTATTATAAAACCCTTTACAGAGTATTATCCTGCCGGTTACGGTCGACTGTAGCTTTTACACTCTGTACAGGGATATATTAGTTTTGTGCAAAATGTATGTAACGGGCAAAAGGAAGCATCACCCCATAAAGTATATATATTCTTGATCAGTAACAACATCCGAGTCGATTGAGCCATTTTCGTCTGCTGTCCGTCCGTCTGTCCGTCTATATGAACGGGTCGAGCTCAGCAATTATAAGAGCTAGAGACTATAAATTTGACAAGAAAATTCCTTTAAACCACAATCAAATTTATTTTAAATTTTAAATAGCTCCCCCCATTTCCATCGCAAAACGAAGAAAACCAATATTGGCCACATTTTTCAACGTAGACGCCTCTAACTGATCAGATGCGTAAAGAATATTATATAGAAGGAATGCTGAAAGTTTCATCAAGATCGGTTAATAAATAAGACAGATAATCAGAATGGAAATATAAGTATTTTTTCCATTGAATCGTTGGGCTTTACGGGCAGGCCATGTGTGCGAGCGAGACTGAGAACGACTGCAGTACATGCAGAAGTAAATGAAGCGACGTAATACTCAGCTTTTGTTCGAGTGTGTATACATATGCAAAATCTTCGTCCTATAAGTATGCAAAGACTTAATTTGCGAAATGAGAGTTTCAAAATATTATTTTTTAAATACTTGTTATGTACTTGCTTCTAGTAAATCAATAGACTGATCAAAATACTTTTATTATAGAACCCTTTACAGAGTATTATCCTGCCGGTTACGGTCGACTGTAGCCTTTTTACACTCTGAACAGGGATATATTAGTTTTGTGCAAAAAGTATGTAACTGGCAGAAGGAAGCATTACCCCATAAAGTATATATATTCTTGATCAGTAACAACATCCGAGTCGATTGAGCCATTTTCGTCTGCTGTCCGTCCGTCTGTCCGTCTATATGAACGGGTCGAGCTCAGCAATTATAAGAGCTAGAGACTATAAATTTGACAAGAAAATTCCTTTATACCACAATCAAATTTATTTTAAATTTTAAATAGCTCCCCCATTTCCATCGCAAAACGAAGAAAACCAATATTGGCCACATTTTTCAACATAGACGCCTCTAACTGATCAGATGCGTAAAGAATATTATATAGAAGGAATGCTGAAAGTTTCATCAAGATCGGTTAATAAATAAGACAGATAATCAGAATGGAAATATAAGTATTTTTTCCATTGAATCGTTGGGCTTTACGGGCAGGCCATGTGTGCGAGCGAGACTGAGAACGACTGCAGTACATGCAGAAGTAAATGAAGCGACGTAATACTCAGCTTTTGTTCGAGTGTGTATACATATGCAAAATCTTCGTCCTATAAGTATGCAAAGACTTAATTTGCGAAATGAGAGTTTCAAAATATTATTTTTTAAATACTTGTTATGTACTTGCTTCTAGTAAATCAATAGACTGATCAAAATACTTTTATTATAGAACCCTTTACAGAGTATTATCCTGCCGGTTACGGTCGACTGTAGCTTTTTACACTCTGTACAGGGATATATTAGTTTTGTGCAAAATGTGTGTAACGGGCAAAAGGAAGCATCACCCCATAAAGTATATATATTCTTGATCAGTATCAACATCCGAGTCGATTGAGCCATTTTCGTCTGCTGTCCGTCCGTCTGTCCGTCTATATGAACGGGTCGAGCTCAGCAATTATAAGAGCTAGAGACTATAAATTTGACAAGAAAATTCCTTTATACCACAATCAAATTTATTTTAAATTTTAAATAGCTCCCCCATTTCCATCGCAAAACGAAGAAAACCAATATTGGCCACATTTTTCAACATAGACGCCTCTAACTGATCAGATGCGTAAAGAATATTATATAGAAGGAATGCTGAAAGTTTCATCAAGATCGGTTAATAAATAAGACAGATAATCAGAATGGAAATATAAGTATTTTTTCCATTGAATCGTTGGGCTTTACGGGCGGGCCATGTGTGCGAGCGAGACTGAGAACGACTGCAGTACATGCAGAAGTAAATGAAGCGACGTAATACTCAGCTTTTGTTCGAGTGTGTATACATATGCAAAATCTTCGTCCTATAAGTATGCAAAGACTTAATTTGCGAAATGAGAGTTTCAAAATATTATTTTTTAAATACTTGTTATGTACTTGCTTCTAGTAAATCAATAGACTGATCAAAATACTTTTATTATAGAACCCTTTACAGAGTATTATCCTGCCGGTTACGGTCGACTGTAGCTTTTTACACTCTGTACAGGGATATATTAGTTTTGTGCAAAATGTATGTAACGGGCAAAAGGAAGCATCACCCCATAAAGTATATATATTCTTGATCAGTAACAACATCCGAGTCGATTGAGCCATTTTCGTCTGCTGTCCGTCCGTCTGTCCGTCTATATGAACGGGTCGAGCTCAGCAATTATAAGAGCTAGAGACTATAAATTTGACAAGAAAATTCCTTTAAACCACAATCAAATTTATTTTAAATTTTAAATAGCTCCCCCATTTCCATCGCAAAACGAAGAAAACCAATATTGGCCACATTTTTCAACATAGACGCCTCTAACTGATCAGATGCGTAAAGAATATTATATAGAAGGAATGCTGAAAGTTTCATCAAGATCGGTTAATAAATAAGACAGATAATCAGAATGGAAATATAAGTATTTTTTCCATTGAATCGTTGGGCTTTACGGGCAGGCCATGTGTGCGAGCGAGACTGAGAACGACTGCAGTACATGCAGAAGTAAATGAAGCGACGTAATACTCAGCTTTTGTTCGAGTGTGTATACATATGCAAAATCTTCGTCCTATAAGTATGCAAAGACTTCATTTGCGAAATGAGAGTTTCAAAATATTATTTTTTAAATACTTGTTATGTACTTGCTTTACAGAGTATTATCCTGCCGGTTGCGGTCGATTGTAGCCTTTTTACACTCTGAACAGGGATATATTAGTTTTGTGCAAAAAGTATGTAACTGGCAGAAGGAAGCATTACCCCATAAAGTATATATATTCTTGATCAGTAACAACATCCGAGTCGATTGACCCATTTTCGTCTGCTGTCCGTCCGTCTGTCCGTCTATATGAACGGGTCGATCTCAGCAATTATAAGAGCTAGAGACTATACATTTGACAAGAAAATTCCTTTATACCACAATCAAATTTATTTTAAATTTTAAATAGCTCCCCCATTTCCATCGCAAAACGAAGAAAACCAATATTGGCCACATTTTTTAACGTAGACGCCTCTAACTGATCAGATGCGTAAAGAATATTATATAGAAGGAATGCTGAAAGTTTCATCAAGATCGGTTAATAAATAAGACAGATAATCAGAATAGAAATATAAGTATTTTTTCCATTGAATCATTGGGCTTTACGGGCAGGCCATGTGTGCGAGCGAGACTGAGAACGACTGCAGTACATGCAGAAGTAAATGAAGCGACGTAATACTCAGCTTTTGTTCGAGTGTGTATACATATGCAAAATCTTCGTCCTATAAGTATGCAAAGACTTAATTTGCGAAATGAGAGTTTCAAAATATTATTTTTTAAATACTTGTTATGTACTTGCTTCTAGTAAATCAATAGACTGATCAAAATACTTTTATTATAGAACCCTTTACAGAGTATTATCCTGCCGGTTACGGTCGACTGTAGCTTTTTACACTCTGTACAGGGATATATTAGTTTTGTGCAAAATGTATGTAACGGGCAAAAGGAAGCATCACCCCATAAAGTATATATATTCTTGATCAGTAACAACATCCGAGTCGATTGAGCCATTTTCGTCTGCTGTCCGTCCGTCTGTCCGTCTATATGAACGGGTCGAGCTCAGCAATTATAAGAGCTAGAGACTATAAATTTGACAAGAAAATTCCTTTATACCACAATCAAATTTATTTTAAATTTTAAATAGCTCCCCCATTTCCATCGCAAAACGAAGAAAACCAATATTGGCCACATTTTTCAACATAGACGCCTCTAACTGATCAGATGCGTAAAGAATATTATATAGAAGGAATGCTGAAAGTTTCATCAAGATCGGTTAATAAATAAGACAGATAATCAGAATGGAAATATAAGTATTTTTTCCATTGAATCGTTGGGCTTTACGGGCAGGCCATGTGTGCGAGCGAGACTGAGAACGACTGCAGTACATGCAGAAGTAAATGAAGCGACGTAATACTCAGCTTTTGTTCGAGTGTGTATACATATGCAAAATCTTCGTCCTATAAGTATGCAAAGACTTCATTTGCGAAATGAGAGTTTCAAAATATTATTTTTTAAATACTTGTTATGTACTTGCTTTACAGAGTATTATCCTGCCGGTTGCGGTCGATTGTAGCCTTTTTACACTCTGAACAGGGATATATTAGTTTTGTGCAAAAAGTATGTAACTGGCAGAAGGAAGCATTACCCCATAAAGTATATATATTCTTGATCAGTAACAACATCCGAGTCGATTGACCCATTTTCGTCTGCTGTCCGTCCGTCTGTCCGTCTATATGAACGGGTCGATCTCAGCAATTATAAGAGCTAGAGACTATACATTTGACAAGAAAATTCCTTTATACCACAATCAAATTTATTTTAAATTTTAAATAGCTCCCCCATTTCCATCGCAAAACGAAGAAAACCAATATTGGCCACATTTTTTAACGTAGACGCCTCTAACTGATCAGATGCGTAAAGAATATTATATAGAAGGAATGCTGAAAGTTTCATCAAGATCGGTTAATAAATAAGACAGATAATCAGAATAGAAATATAAGTATTTTTTCCATTGAATCGTTGGGCTTTACGGGCAGGCCATGTGTGCGAGCGAGACTGAGAACGACTGCAGTACATGCAGAAGTAAATGAAGCGACGTAATACTCAGCTTTTGTTCGAGTGTGTATACATATGCAAAATCTTCGTCCTATAAGTATGCAAAGACTTAATTTGCGAAATGAGAGTTTCAAAATATTATTTTTTAAATACTTGTTATGTACTTGCTTCTAGTAAATCAATAGACTGATCAAAATACTTTTATTATAGAACCCTTTACAGAGTATTATCCTGCCGGTTACGGTCGACTGTAGCTTTTTACACTCTGTACAGGGATATATTAGTTTTGTGCAAAATGTATGTAACGGGCAAAAGGAAGCATCACCCCATAAAGTATATATATTCTTGATCAGTAACAACATCCGAGTCGATTGAGCCATTTTCGTCTGCTGTCCGTCCGTCTGTCCGTCTATATGAACGGGTCGAGCTCAGCAATTATAAGAGCTAGAGACTATAAATTTGACAAGAAAATTCCTTTATACCACAATCAAATTTATTTTAAATTTTAAATAGCTCCCCCCATTTCCATCGCAAAACGAAGAAAACCAATATTGGCCACATTTTTCAACATAGACGCCTCTAACTGATCAGATGCGTAAAGAATATTATATAGAAGGAATGCTGAAAGTTTCATCAAGATCGGTTAATAAATAAGACAGATAATCAGAATGGAAATATAAGTATTTTTTCCATTGAATCGTTGGGCTTTACGGGCAGGCCATGTGTGCGAGCGAGACTGAGAACGACTGCAGTACATGCAGAAGTAAATGAAGCGACGTAATACTCAGCTTTTGTTCGAGTGTGTATACATATGCAAAATCTTCGTCCTATAAGTATGCAAAGACTTCATTTGCGAAATGAGAGTTTCAAAATATTATTTTTTAAATACTTGTTATGTACTTGCTTTACAGAGTATTATCCTGCCGGTTGCGGTCGATTGTAGCCTTTTTACACTCTGAACAGGGATATATTAGTTTTGTGCAAAAAGTATGTAACTGGCAGAAGGAAGCATTACCCCATAAAGTATATATATTCTTGATCAGTAACAACATCCGAGTCGATTGACCCATTTTCGTCTGCTGTCCGTCCGTCTGTCCGTCTATATGAACGGGTCGATCTCAGCAATTATAAGAGCTAGAGACTATACATTTGACAAGAAAATTCCTTTATACCACAATCAAATTTATTTTAAATTTTAAATAGCTCCCCCCATTTCCATCGCAAAACGAAGAAAACCAATATTGGCCACATTTTTCAACGTAGACGCCTCTAACTGATCAGATGCGTAAAGAATATTATATAGAAGGAATGCTGAAAGTTTCATCAAGATCGGTTAATAAATAAGACAGATAATCAGAATAGAAATATAAGTATTTTTTCCATTGAATCGTTGGGCTTTACGGGCAGGCCATGTGTGCGAGCGAGACTGAGAACGACTGCAGTACATGCAGAAGTAAATGAAGCGACGTAATACTCAGCTTTTGTTCGAGTGTGTATACATATGCAAAATCTTCGTCCTATAAGTATGCAAAGACTTCATTTGCGAAATGAGAGTTTCAAAATATTATTTTTTAAATACTTGTTATGTACTTGCTTCTAGTAAATCAATAGACTGATCAAAATACTTTTATTATAGAACCCTTTACAGAGTATTATCCTGCCGGTTACGGTCGACTGTAGCTTTTTACACTCTGTACAGGGATATATTAGTTTTGTGCAAAATGTATGTAACGGGCAAAAGGAAGCATCACCCCATAAAGTATATATATTCTTGATCAGTAACAACATCCGAGTCGATTGAGCCATTTTCGTCTGCTGTCCGTCCGTCTGTCCGTCTATATGAACGGGTCGAGCTCAGCAATTATAAGAGCTAGAGACTATAAATTTGACAAGAAAATTCCTTTATACCACAATCAAATTTATTTTCAATTTTAAATAGCTCCCCCATTTCTATCGCAAAACGAAGAAAACCAATATTGGCCACATTTTTCAACATAGACGCCTCTAACTGATCAGATGCGTAAAGAATATTATATAGAAGGAATGCTGAAAGTTTCATCAAGATCGGTTAATAAATAAGACAGATAATCAGAATGGAAATATAAGTATTTTTTCCATTGAATCGTTGGGCTTTACGGGCAGGCCATGTGTGCGAGCGAGACTGAGAACGACTGCAGTACATGCAGAAGTAAATGAAGCGACGTAATACTCAGCTTTTGTTCGAGTGTGTATACATATGCAAAATCTTCGTCCTATAAGTATGCAAAGACTTCATTTGCGAAATGAGAGTTTCAAAATATTATTTTTTAAATACTTGTTATGTACTTGCTTAAAACCTTTACAGAGTATTATCCTGCCGGTTGCGGTCGATTGTAGCCTTTTTACACTCTGAACAGGGATATATTAGTTTTGTGCAAAAAGTATGTAACTGGCAGAAGGAAGCATTACCCCATAAAGTATATATATTCTTGATCAGTAACAACATCCGAGTCGATTGAGCCATTTTCGTCTGCTGTCCGTCCGTCTGTCCGTCTATATGAACGGGTCGAGCTCAGCAATTATAAGAGCTAGAGACTATAAATTTGACAAGAAAATTCCTTTATACCACAATCAAATTTATTTTCAATTTTAAATAGCTCCCCCATTTCTATCGCAAAACGAAGAAAACCAATATTGGCCACATTTTTCAACATAGACGCCTCTAACTGATCAGATGCGTAAAGAATATTATATAGAAGGAATGCTGAAAGTTTCATCAAGATCGGTTAATAAATAAGACAGATAATCAGAATGGAAATATAAGTATTTTTTCCATTGAATCGTTGGGCTTTACGGGCAGGCCATGTGTGCGAGCGAGACTGAGAACGACTGCAGTACATGCAGAAGTAAATGAAGCGACGTAATACTCAGCTTTTGTTCGAGTGTGTATACATATGCAAAATCTTCGTCCTATAAGTATGCAAAGACTTCATTTGCGAAATGAGAGTTTCAAAATATTATTTTTTAAATACTTGTTATGTACTTGCTTCTATAATTTAAAAACTTTATTATAGACTTTAAGAGTATTATCCTGCCGGTTGCGGTCGATTGTAGCCTTTTTACACTCTGAACAGGGATATATTAGTTTTGTGCAAAAAGTATGTAACTGGCAGAAGGAAGCATTACCCCATAAAGTATATATATTCTTGATCAGTAACAACATCCGAGTCGATTGAGCCATTTTCGTCTGCTGTCCGTCCGTCTGTCCGTCTATATGAACGGGTCGATCTCAGCAATTATAAGAGCTAGAGACTATACATTTGACAAGAAAATTCCTTTATACCACAATCAAATTTATTTTAAATTTTAAATAGCTCCCCCATTTCCATCGCAAAACGAAGAAAACCAATATTGGCCACATTTTTCAACGTAGACGCCTCTAACTGATCAGATGCGTAACGAATATTATATAGAAGGAATGCTGAAAGTTTCATCAAGATCGGTTAATAAATAAGACAGATAATCAGAATAGAAATATAAGTATTTTTTCCATTGAATCATTGGGCTTTACGGGCAGGCCATGTGTGCGAGCGAGACTGAGAACGACTGCAGTACATGCAGAAGTAAATGAAGCGACGTAATACTCAGCTTTTGTTCGAGTGTGTATACATATGCAAAATCTTCGTCCTATAAGTATGCAAAGACTTAATTTGCGAAATGAGAGTTTCAAAATATTATTTTTTAAATACTTGTTATGTACTTGCTTCTAGTAAATCAATAGACTGATCAAAAATACTTTTATTATAGAACCCTTTACAGAGTATTATCCTGCCGGTTACGGTCGACTGTAGCTTTTTACACTCTGTACAGGGATATATTAGTTTTGTGCAAAATGTATGTAACGGGCAAAAGGAAGCATCACCCCATAAAGTATATATATTCTTGATCAGTAACAACATCCGAGTCGATTGAGCCATTTTCGTCTGCTGTCCGTCCGTCTGTCCGTCTATATGAACGGGTCGAGCTCAGCAATTATAAGAGCTAGAGACTATAAATTTGACAAGAAAATTCCTTTATACCACAATCAAATTTATTTTCAATTTTAAATAGCTCCCCCATTTCTATCGCAAAACGAAGAAAACCAATATTGGCCACATTTTTCAACATAGACGCCTCTAACTGATCAGATGCGTAAAGAATATTATATAGAAGGAATGCTGAAAGTTTCATCAAGATCGGTTAATAAATAAGACAGATAATCAGAATGGAAATATAAGTATTTTTTCCATTGAATCGTTGGGCTTTACGGGCAGGCCATGTGTGCGAGCGAGACTGAGAACGACTGCAGTACATGCAGAAGTAAATGAAGCGACGTAATACTCAGCTTTTGTTCGAGTGTGTATACATATGCAAAATCTTCGTCCTATAAGTATGCAAAGACTTCATTTGCGAAATGAGAGTTTCAAAATATTATTTTTTAAATACTTGTTATGTACTTGCTTTACAGAGTATTATCCTGCCGGTTGCGGTCGATTGTAGCCTTTTTACACTCTGAACAGGGATATATTAGTTTTGTGCAAAAAGTATGTAACTGGCAGAAGGAAGCATTACCCCATAAAGTATATATATTCTTGATCAGTAACAACATCCGAGTCGATTGAGCCATTTTCGTCTGCTGTCCGTCCGTCTGTCCGTCTATATGAACGGGTCGAGCTCAGCAATTATAAGAGCTAGAGACTATAAATTTGACAAGAAAATTCCTTTATACCACAATCAAATTTATTTTAAATTTTAAATAGCTCCCCCATTTCTATCGCAAAACGAAGAAAACCAATATTGGCCACATTTTTCAACGTAGACGCCTCTAACTGATCAGATGCGTAAAGAATATTATATAGAAGGAATGCTGAAAGTTTCATCAAGATCGGTTAATAAATAAGACAGATAATCAGAATGGAAATATAAGTATTTTTTCCATTGAATCGTTGGGCTTTACGGGCAGGCCATGTGTGCGAGCGAGACTGAGAACGACTGCAGTACATGCAGAAGTAAATGAAGCGACGTAATACTCAGCTTTTGTTCGAGTGTGTATACATATGCAAAATCTTCGTCCTATAAGTATGCAAAGACTTAATTTGCAAAATGAGAGTTTCAAAATATTATTTTTTAAATACTTGTTATGTACTTGCTTCTAGTAAATCAATAGACTGATCAAAATACTTTTATTATAGAACCCTTTACAGAGTATTATCCTGCCGGTTACGGTCGACTGTAGCTTTTTACACTCTGAACAGGGATATATTAGTTTTGTGCAAAAAGTATGTAACTGGCAGAAGGAAGCATTACCCCATAAAGTATATATATTCTTGATCAGTAACAACATCCGAGTCGATTGAGCCATTTTCGTCTGCTGTCCGTCCGTCTGTCCGTCTATATGAACGGGTCGAGCTCAGCAATTATAAGAGCTAGAGACTATAAATTTGACAAGAAAATTCCTTTATACCACAATCAAATTTATTTTAAATTTTAAATAGCTCCCCCATTTCCATCGCAAAACGAAGAAAACCAATATTGGCCACATTTTTCAACGTAGACGCCTCTAACTGATCAGATGCGTAAAGAATATTATATAGAAGGAATGCTGAAAGTTTCATCAAGATCGGTTAATAAATAAGACAGATAATCAGAATGGAAATATAAGTATTTTTTCCATTGAATCGTTGGGCTTTACGGGCAGGCCATGTGTGCGAGCGAGACTGAGAACGACTGCAGTACATGCAGAAGTAAATGAAGCGACGTAATACTCAGCTTTTGTTCGAGTGTGTATACATATGCAAAATCTTCGTCCTATAAGTATGCAAAGACTTCATTTGCGAAATGAGAGTTTCAAAATATTATTTTTTAAATACTTGTTATGTACTTGCTTAAAAAACTACAGAGTATTATCCTGCCGGTTGCGGTCGATTGTAGCCTTTTTACACTCTGAACAGGGATATATTAGTTTTGTGCAAAAAGTATGTAACGGGCAGAAGGAAGCATTACCCCATAAAGTATATATATTCTTGATCAGTAACAACATCCGAGTCGATTGAGCCATTTTCGTCTGCTGTCCGTCCGTCTGTCCGTCTATATGAACGGGTCGAGCTCAGCAATTATAAGAGCTAGAGACTATAAATTTGACAAGAAAATTCCTTTATACCACAATCAAATTTATTTTAAATTTTAAATAGCTCCCCCATTTCCATCGCAAAACGAAGAAAACCAATATTGGCCACATTTTTCAACGTAGACGCCTCTAACTGATCAGATGCGTAAAGAATATTATATAGAAGGAATGCTGAAAGTTTCATCAAGATCGGTTAATAAATAAGACAGATAATCAGAATGGAAATATAAGTATTTTTTCCATTGAATCGTTGGGCTTTACGGGCAGGCCATGTGTGCGAGCGAGACTGAGAACGACTGCAGTACATGCAGAAGTAAATGAAGCGACGTAATACTCAGCTTTTGTTCGAGTGTGTATACATATGCAAAATCTTCGTCCTATAAGTATGCAAAGACTTAATTTGCGAAATGAGAGTTTCAAAATATTATTTTTTAAATACTTGTTATGTACTTGCTTCTAGTAAATCAATAGACTGATCAAAATACTTTTATTATAGAACCCTTTACAGAGTATTATCCTGCCGGTTACGGTCGACTGTAGCTTTTTACACTCTGTACAGGGATATATTAGTTTTGTGCAAAATGTATGTAACGGGCAAAAGGAAGCATCACCCCATAAAGTATATATATTCTTGATCAGTAACAACATCCGAGTCGATTGAGCCATTTTCGTCTGCTGTCCGTCCGTCTGTCCGTCTATATGAACGGGTCGATCTCAGCAATTATAAGAGCTAGAGACTATAAATTTGACAAGAAAATTCCTTTATACCACAATCAAATTTATTTTAAATTTTAAATAGCTCCCCCATTTCCATCGCAAAACGAAGAAAACCAATATTGGCCACATTTTTCAACGTAGACGCCTCTAACTGATCAGATGCGTAAAGAATATTATATAGAAGGAATGCTGAAAGTTTCATCAAGATCGGTTAATAAATAAGACAGATAATCAGAATGGAAATATAAGTATTTTTTCCATTGAATCGTTGGGCTTTACGGGCAGGCCATGTGTGCGAGCGAGACTGAGAACGACTGCAGTACATGCAGAAGTAAATGAAGCGACGTAATACTCAGCTTTTGTTCGAGTGTGTATACATATGCAAAATCTTCGTCCTATAAGTATGCAAAGACTTCATTTGCGAAATGAGAGTTTCAAAATATTATTTTTTAAATACTTGTTATGTACTTGCTTCTAGTAAATCAATAGACTATCAAAATACTTTTATTATAGAACCCTTTACAGAGTATTATCCTGCCGGTTACGGTCGACTGTAGCCTTTTTACACTCTGTACAGGGATATATTAGTTTTGTGCAAAATGTATGTAACGGGCAAAAGGAAGCATCACCCCATAAAGTATATATATTCTTGATCAGTAACAACATCCGAGTCGATTGAGCCATTTTCGTCTGCTGTCCGTCCGTCTGTCCGTCTATATGAACGGGTCGAGCTCAGCAATTATAAGAGCTAGAGACTATAAATTTGACAAGAAAATTCCTTTATACCACAATCAAATTTATTTTAAATTTTAAATAGCTCCCCCATTTCCATCGCAAAACGAAGAAAACCAATATTGGCCACATTTTTTAACGTAGACGCCTCTAACTGATCAGATGCGTAAAGAATATTATATAGAAGGAATGCTGAAAGTTTCATCAAGATCGGTTAATAAATAAGACAGATAATCAGAATGGAAATATAAGTATTTTTTCCATTGAATCGTTGGGCTTTACGGGCAGGCCATGTGTGCGAGCGAGACTGAGAACGACTGCAGTACATGCAGAAGTAAATGAAGCGACGTAATACTCAGCTTTTGTTCGAGTGTGTATACATATGCAAAATCTTCGTCCTATAAGTATGCAAAGACTTCATTTGCGAAATGAGAGTTTCAAAATATTATTTTTTAAATACTTGTTATGTACTTGCTTCTAGCTAAATCAATAGACTGATAAAATACTTTTATTATAGAACCCTTTACAGAGTATTATCCTGCCGGTTACGGTCGACTGTAGCTTTTTACACTCTGTACAGGGATATATTAGTTTTGTGCAAAATGTATGTAACGGGCAAAAGGAAGCATCACCCCATAAAGTATATATATTCTTGATCAGTATCAACATCCGAGTCGATTGAGCCATTTTCGTCTGCTGTCCGTCCGTCTGTCCGTCTATATGAACGGGTCGAGCTCAGCAATTATAAGAGCTAGAGACTATAAATTTGACAAGAAAATTCCTTTATACCACAATCAAATTTATTTTAAATTTTAAATAGCTCCCCCATTTCCATCGCAAAACGAAGAAAACCAATATTGGCCACATTTTTCAACGTAGACGCCTCTAACTGATCAGATGCGTAAAGAATATTATATAGAAGGAATGCTGAAAGTTTCATCAAGATCGGTTAATAAATAAGACAGATAATCAGAATGGAAATATAAGTATTTTTTCCATTGAATCGTTGGGCTTTACGGGCAGGCCATGTGTGCGAGCGAGACTGAGAACGACTGCAGTACATGCAGAAGTAAATGAAGCGACGTAATACTCAGCTTTTGTTCGAGTGTGTATACATATGCAAAATCTTCGTCCTATAAGTATGCAAAGACTTAATTTGCGAAATGAGAGTTTCAAAATATTATTTTTTAAATACTTGTTATGTACTTGCTTCTAGTAAATCAATAGACTGATCAAAATACTTTTATTATAGAACCCTTTACAGAGTATTATCCTGCCGGTTACGGTCGACTGTAGCCTTTTTACACTCTGTACAGGGATATATTAGTTTTGTGCAAAATGTATGTAACGGGCAAAAGGAAGCATCACCCCATAAAGTATATATATTCTTGATCAGTAACAACATCCGAGTCGATTGAGCCATTTTCGTCTGCTGTCCGTCCGTCTGTCCGTCTATATGAACGGGTCGAGCTCAGCAATTATAAGAGCTAGAGACTATAAATTTGACAAGAAAATTCCTTTATACCACAATCAAATTTATTTTAAATTTTAAATAGCTCCCCCCATTTCTATCGCAAAACGAAGAAAACCAATATTGGCCACATTTTTCAACATAGACGCCTCTAACTGATCAGATGCGTAAAGAATATTATATAGAAGGAATGCTGAAAGTTTCATCAAGATCGGTTAATAAATAAGACAGATAATCAGAATGGAAATATAAGTATTTTTTCCATTGAATCGTTGGGCTTTACGGGCAGGCCATGTGTGCGAGCGAGACTGAGAACGACTGCAGTACATGCAGAAGTAAATGAAGCGACGTAATACTCAGCTTTTGTTCGAGTGTGTATACATATGCAAAATCTTCGTCCTATAAGTATGCAAAGACTTCATTTGCGAAATGAGAGTTTCAAAATATTATTTTTTAAATACTTGTTATGTACTTGCTTCTAGTAAATCAATAGACTATCAAAATACTTTTATTATAGAACCCTTTACAGAGTATTATCCTGCCGGTTGCGGTCGATTGTAGCCTTTTTACACTCTGAACAGGGATATATTAGTTTTGTGCAAAAAGTATGTAACGGGCAGAAGGAAGCATTACCCCATAAAGTATATATATTCTTGATCAGTAACAACATCCGAGTCGATTGAGCCATTTTCGTCTGCTGTCCGTCCGTCTGTCCGTCTATATGAACGGGTCGAGCTCAGCAATTATAAGAGCTAGAGACTATAAATTTGACAAGAAAATTCCTTTATACCACAATCAAATTTATTTTAAATTTTAAATAGCTCCCCCATTTCCATCGCAAAACGAAGAAAACCAATATTGGCCACATTTTTCAACGTAGACGCCTCTAACTGATCAGATGCGTAAAGAATATTATATAGAAGGAATGCTGAAAGTTTCATCAAGATCGGTTAATAAATAAGACAGATAATCAGAATGGAAATATAAGTATTTTTTCCATTGAATCGTTGGGCTTTACGGGCAGGCCATGTGTGCGAGCGAGACTGAGAACGACTGCAGTACATGCAGAAGTAAATGAAGCGACGTAATACTCAGCTTTTGTTCGAGTGTGTATACATATGCAAAATCTTCGTCCTATAAGTATGCAAAGACTTCATTTGCGAAATGAGAGTTTCAAAATATTATTTTTTAAATACTTGTTATGTACTTGCTTCTAGTAAATCAATAGACTGATCAAAATACTTTTATTATAGAACCCTTTACAGAGTATTATCCTGCCGGTTACGGTCGACTGTAGCTTTTTACACTCTGTACAGGGATATATTAGTTTTGTGCAAAATGTATGTAACGGGCAAAAGGAAGCATCACCCCATAAAGTATATATATTCTTGATCAGTAACAACATCCGAGTCGATTGAGCCATTTTCGTCTGCTGTCCGTCCGTCTGTCCGTCTATATGAACGGGTCGAGCTCAGCAATTATAAGAGCTAGAGACTATAAATTTGACAAGAAAATTCCTTTATACCACAATCAAATTTATTTTAAATTTTAAATAGCTCCCCCATTTCCATCGCAAAACGAAGAAAACCAATATTGGCCACATTTTTCAACGTAGACGCCTCTAACTGATCAGATGCGTAAAGAATATTATATAGAAGGAATGCTGAAAGTTTCATCAAGATCGGTTAATAAATAAGACAGATAATCAGAATAGAAATATAAGTATTTTTTCCATTGAATCGTTGGGCTTTACGGGCAGGCCATGTGTGCGAGCGAGACTGAGAACGACTGCAGTACATGCAGAAGTAAATGAAGCGACGTAATACTCAGCTTTTGTTCGAGTGTGTATACATATGCAAAATCTTCGTCCTATAAGTATGCAAAGACTTCATTTGCGAAATGAGAGTTTCAAAATATTATTTTTTAAATACTTGTTATGTACTTGCTTCTAGTAAATCAATAGACTGATCAAAATACTTTTATTATAGAACCCTTTACAGAGTATTATCCTGCCGGTTACGGTCGACTGTAGCCTTTTTACACTCTGTACAGGGATATATTAGTTTTGTGCAAAAAGTATGTAACGGGCAAAAGGAAGCATCACCCCATAAAGTATATATATTCTTGATCAGTATCAACATCCGAGTCGATTGAGCCATTTTCGTCTGCTGTCCGTCCGTCTGTCCGTCTATATGAACGGGTCGAGCTCAGCAATTATAAGAGCTAGAGACTATAAATTTGACAAGAAAATTCCTTTATACCACAATCAAATTTATTTTAAATTTTAAATAGCTCCCCCATTTCTATCGCAAAACGAAGAAAACCAATATTGGCCACATTTTTCAACGTAGACGCCTCTAACTGATCAGATGCGTAAAAGAATATTATATAGAAGGAATGCTGAAAGTTTCATCAAGATCGGTTAATAAATAAGACAGATAATCAGAATGGAAATATAAGTATTTTTTCCATTGAATCGTTGGGCTTTACGGGCAGGCCATGTGTGCGAGCGAGACTGAGAACGACTGCAGTACATGCAGAAGTAAATGAAGCGACGTAATACTCAGCTTTTGTTCGAGTGTGTATACATATGCAAAATCTTCGTCCTATAAGTATGCAAAGACTTCATTTGCGAAATGAGAGTTTCAAAATATTATTTTTTAAATACTTGTTATGTACTTGCTTCTAGTAAATCAATAGACTTATCAAAATACTTTTATTATAGAACCCTTTACAGAGTATTATCCTGCCGGTTACGGTCGACTGTAGCCTTTTTACACTCTGTACAGGGATATATTAGTTTTGTGCAAAAAGTATGTAACGGGCAAAAGGAAGCATCACCCCATAAAGTATATATATTCTTGATCAGTATCAACATCCGAGTCGATTGAGCCATTTTCGTCTGCTGTCCGTCCGTCTGTCCGTCTATATGAACGGGTCGAGCTCAGCAATTATAAGAGCTAGAGACTATAAATTTGACAAGAAAATTCCTTTATACCACAATCAAATTTATTTTCAATTTTAAATAGCTCCCCCATTTCTATCGCAAAACGAAGAAAAACCAATATTGGCCACATTTTTCAACGTAGACGCCTCTAACTGATCAGATGCGTAAAGAATATTATATAGAAGGAATGCTGAAAGTTTCATCAAGATCGGTTAATAAATAAGACAGATAATCAGAATGGAAATATAAGTATTTTTTCCATTGAATCGTTGGGCTTTACGGGCAGGCCATGTGTGCGAGCGAGACTGAGAACGACTGCAGTACATGCAGAAGTAAATGAAGCGACGTAATACTCAGCTTTTGTTCGAGTGTGTATACATATGCAAAATCTTCGTCCTATAAGTCTGCAAAGACTTCATTTGCGAAATGAGAGTTTCAAAATATTATTTTTTAAATACTTGTTATGTACTTGCTTCTAGTAAATCAATAGACTTATCAAAATACTTTTATTATAGAACCCTTTACAGAGTATTATCCTGCCGGTGACGGTCGACTGTAGCTTTTTACACTCTGTACAGGGATATATTAGTTTTGTGCAAAATGTATGTAACGGGCAAAAGGAAGCATCACCCCATAAAGTATATATATTCTTGATCAGTATCAACATCCGAGTCGATTGAGCCATTTTCGTCTGCTGTCCGTCCGTCTGTCCGTCTATATGAACGGGTCGAGCTCAGCAATTATAAGAGCTAGAGACTATAAATTTGACAAGAAAATTCCTTTATACCACAATCAAATTTATTTTAAATTTTAAATAGCTCCCCCCATTTCCATCGCAAAACGAAGAAAACCAATATTGGCCACATTTTTCAACATAGACGCCTCTAACTGATCAGATGCGTAAAGAATATTATATAGAAGGAATGCTGAAAGTTTCATCAAGATCGGTTAATAAATAAGACAGATAATCAGAATGGAAATATAAGTATTTTTTCCATTGAATCGTTGGGCTTTACGGGCAGGCCATGTGTGCGAGCGAGACTGAGAACGACTGCAGTACATGCAGAAGTAAATGAAGCGACGTAATACTCAGCTTTTGTTCGAGTGTGTATACATATGCAAAATCTTCGTCCTATAAGTATGCAAAGACTTCATTTGCGAAATGAGAGTTTCAAAATATTATTTTTTAAATACTTGTTATGTACTTGCTTCTAGTAAATCAATAGACTGATCAAAATATTTATTATAGAACCCTTTACAGAGTATTATCCTGCCGGTTACGGTCGACTGTAGCCTTTTTACACTCTGTACAGGGATATATTAGTTTTGTGCAAAATGTATGTAACGGGCAAAAGGAAGCATCACCCCATAAAGTATATATATTCTTGATCAGTAACAACATCCGAGTCGATTGAGCCATTTTCGTCTGCTGTCCGTCCGTCTGTCCGTCTATATGAACGGGTCGAGCTCAGCAATTATAAGAGCTAGAGACTATAAATTTGACAAGAAAATTCCTTTATACCACAATCAAATTTATTTTCAATTTTAAATAGCTCCCCCATTTCTATCGCAAAACGAAGAAAACCAATATTGGCCACATTTTTCAACATAGACGCCTCTAACTGATCAGATGCGTAAAGAATATTATATAGAAGGAATGCTGAAAGTTTCATCAAGATCGGTTAATAAATAAGACAGATAATCAGAATGGAAATATAAGTATTTTTTCCATTGAATCGTTGGGCTTTACGGGCAGGCCATGTGTGCGAGCGAGACTGAGAACGACTGCAGTACATGCAGAAGTAAATGAAGCGACGTAATACTCAGCTTTTGTTCGAGTGTGTATACATATGCAAAATCTTCGTCCTATAAGTATGCAAAGACTTCATTTGCGAAATGAGAGTTTCAAAATATTATTTTTTAAATACTTGTTATGTACTTGCTTCTATTAAATCAATAGACTTATCAAAATACTTTTATTATAGAACCCTTTACAGAGTATTATCCTGCCGGTTACGGTCGACTGTAGCCTTTTTACACTCTGAACAGGGATATATTAGTTTTGTGCAAAAAGTATGTAACGGGCAAAAGGAAGCATCACCCCATAAAGTATATATATTCTTGATCAGTATCAACATCCGAGTCGATTGAGCCATTTTCGTCTGCTGTCCGTCCGTCTGTCCGTCTATATGAACGGGTCGAGCTCAGCAATTATAAGAGCTAGAGACTATAAATTTGACAAGAAAATTCCTTTATACCACAATCAAATTTATTTTAAATTTTAAATAGCTCCCCCATTTCCATCGCAAAACGAAGAAAACCAATATTGGCCACATTTTTCAACATAGACGCCTCTAACTGATCAGATGCGTAAAGAATATTATATAGAAGGAATGCTGAAAGTTTCATCAAGATCGGTTAATAAATAAGACAGATAATCAGAATGGAAATATAAGTATTTTTTCCATTGAATCGTTGGGCTTTACGGGCAGGCCATGTGTGCGAGCGAGACTGAGAACGACTGCAGTACATGCAGAAGTAAATGAAGCGACGTAATACTCAGCTTTTGTTCGAGTGTGTATACATATGCAAAATCTTCGTCCTATAAGTATGCAAAGACTTCATTTGCGAAATGAGAGTTTCAAAATATTATTTTTTAAATACTTGTTATGTACTTGCTTCTAGTAAATCAATAGACTGATCAAAATACTTTTATTATAGAACCCTTTACAGAGTATTATCCTGCCGGTTACGGTCGACTGTAGCCTTTTTACACTCTGTACAGGGATATATTAGTTTTGTGCAAAAAGTATGTAACGGGCAAAAGGAAGCATCACCCCATAAAGTATATATATTCTTGATCAGTAACAACATCCGAGTCGATTGAGCCATTTTCGTCTGCTGTCCGTCCGTCTGTCCGTCTATATGAACGGGTCGAGCTCAGCAATTATAAGAGCTAGAGACTATAAATTTGACAAGAAAATTCCTTTATACCACAATCAAATTTATTTTCAAATTTTAAATAGCTCCCCCATTTCTATCGCAAAACGAAGAAAACCAATATTGGCCACATTTTTCAACGTAGACGCCTCTAACTGATCAGATGCGTAAAGAATATTATATAGAAGGAATGCTGAAAGTTTCATCAAGATCGGTTAATAAATAAGACAGATAATCAGAATGGAAATATAAGTATTTTTTCCATTGAATCGTTGGGCTTTACGGGCAGGCCATGTGTGCGAGCGAGACTGAGAACGACTGCAGTACATGCAGAAGTAAATGAAGCGACGTAATACTCAGCTTTTGTTCGAGTGTGTATACATATGCAAAATCTTCGTCCTATAAGTATGCAAAGACTTCATTTGCGAAATGAGAGTTTCAAAATATTATTTTTTAAATACTTGTTATGTACTTGCTTCTAGTAAATCAATAGACTTATCAAAAACTTTTATTATAGAACCCTTTACAGAGTATTATCCTGCCGGTTACGGTCGACTGTAGCCTTTTTACACTCTGTACAGGGATATATTAGTTTTGTGCAAAAAGTATGTAACGGGCAAAAGGAAGCATCACCCCATAAAGTATATATATTCTTGATCAGTATCAACATCCGAGTCGATTGAGCCATTTTCGTCTGCTGTCCGTCCGTCTGTCCGTCTATATGAACGGGTCGAGCTCAGCAATTATAAGAGCTAGAGACTATAAATTTGACAAGAAAATTCCTTTATACCACAATCAAATTTATTTTAAATTTTAAATAGCTCCCCCATTTCCATCGCAAAACGAAGAAAACCAATATTGGCCACATTTTTCAACATAGACGCCTCTAACTGATCAGATGCGTAAAGAATATTATATAGAAGGAATGCTGAAAGTTTCATCAAGATCGGTTAATAAATAAGACAGATAATCAGAATGGAAATATAAGTATTTTTTCCATTGAATCGTTGGGCTTTACGGGCAGGCCATGTGTGCGAGCGAGACTGAGAACGACTGCAGTACATGCAGAAGTAAATGAAGCGACGTAATACTCAGCTTTTGTTCGAGTGTGTATACATATGCAAAATCTTCGTCCTATAAGTATGCAAAGACTTCATTTGCGAAATGAGAGTTTCAAAATATTATTTTTAAATAAATACTTGTTATGTACTTGCTTCTAGTAAATCAATAGACTGATCAAAATACTATTTATTATAGAACCCTTTACAGAGTATTATCCTGCCGGTTACGGTCGACTGTAGCTTTTTACACTCTGTACAGGGATATATTAGTTTTGTGCAAAATGTATGTAACGGGCAAAAGGAAGCATCACCCCATAAAGTATATATATTCTTGATCAGTAACAACATCCGAGTCGATTGAGCCATTTTCGTCTGCTGTCCGTCCGTCTGTCCGTCTATATGAACGGGTCGAGCTCAGCAATTATAAGAGCTAGAGACTATAAATTTGACAAGAAAATTCCTTTATACCACAATCAAATTTATTTTCAATTTTAAATAGCTCCCCCATTTCTATCGCAAAACGAAGAAAACCAATATTGGCCACATTTTTCAACATAGACGCCTCTAACTGATCAGATGCGTAAAGAATATTATATAGAAGGAATGCTGAAAGTTTCATCAAGATCGGTTAATAAATAAGACAGATAATCAGAATGGAAATATAAGTATTTTTTCCATTGAATCGTTGGGCTTTACGGGCAGGCCATGTGTGCGAGCGAGACTGAGAACGACTGCAGTACATGCAGAAGTAAATGAAGCGACGTAATACTCAGCTTTTGTTCGAGTGTGTATACATATGCAAAATCTTCGTCCTATAAGTATGCAAAGACTTCATTTGCGAAATGAGAGTTTCAAAATATTATTTTTTAAATACTTGTTATGTACTTGCTTTACAGAGTATTATCCTGCCGGTTGCGGTCGATTGTAGCCTTTTTACACTCTGAACAGGGATATATTAGTTTTGTGCAAAAAGTATGTAACTGGCAGAAGGAAGCATCACCCCATAAAGTATATATATTCTTGATCAGTATCAACACATCCGAGTCGATTGAGCCATTTTCGTCTGCTGTCCGTCCGTCTGTCCGTCTATATGAACGGGTCGAGCTCAGCAATTATAAGAGCTAGAGACTATAAATTTGACAAGAAAATTCCTTTATACCACAATCAAATTTATTTTCAAATTTAAATAGCTCCCCCATTTCTATCGCAAAACGAAAAAAAACCAATATTGGCACCATTTTTCAACGTAGACGCCTCTAACTGATCAGATGCGTAAAGAATATTATATAGAAGGAATGCTGAAAGTTTCATCAAGATCGGTTAATAAATAAGACAGATAATCAGAATGGAAATATAAGTATTTTTTCCATTGAATCGTTGGGCTTTACGGGCAGGCCATGTGTGCGAGCGAGACTGAGAACGACTGCAGTACATGCAGAAGTAAATGAAGCGACGTAATACTCAGCTTTTGTTCGAGTGTGTATACATATGCAAAATCTTCGTCCTATAAGTCTGCAAAGACTTCATTTGCGAAATGAGAGTTTCAAAATATTATTTTTTAAATACTTGTTATGTACTTGCTTCTAGTAAATCAATAGACTTATCAAAATACTTTTATTATAGAACCCTTTACAGAGTATTATCCTGCCGGTGACGGTCGACTGTAGCTTTTTACACTCTGTACAGGGATATATTAGTTTTGTGCAAAATGTGTGTAACGGGCAAAAGGAAGCATCACCCCATAAAGTATATATATTCTTGATCAGTATCAACATCCGAGTCGATTGAGCCATTTTCGTCTGCTGTCCGTCCGTCTGTCCGTCTATATGAACGGGTCGAGCTCAGCAATTATAAGAGCTAGAGACTATAAATTTGACAAGAAAATTCCTTTAAACCACAATCAAATTTATTTTAAATTTTAAATAGCTCCCCCATTTCCATCGCAAAACGAAGAAAACCAATATTGGCCACATTTTTCAACATAGACGCCTCTAACTGATCAGATGCGTAAAGAATATTATATAGAAGGAATGCTGAAAGTTTAATCAAGATCGGTTAATAAATAAGACAGATAATCAGAATGGAAATATAAGTATTTTTTCCATTGAATCGTTGGGCTTTACGGGCAGGCCATGTGTGCGAGCGAGACTGAGAACGACTGCAGTACATGCAGAAGTAAATGAAGCGACGTAATACTCAGCTTTTGTTCGAGTGTGTATACATATGCAAAAAATTCGTCCTATAAGTATGCAAAGACTTCATTTGCGAAATGAGAGTTTCAAAATATTATTTTTTAAATACTTGTTATGTACTTGCTTCTAGTAAATCAATAGACTGATCAAAATACTATTTATTATAGAACCCTTTACAGAGTATTATCCTGCCGGTTACGGTCGACTGTAGCTTTTTACACTCTGTACAGGGATATATTAGTTTTGTGCAAAATGTATGTAACGGGCAAAAGGAAGCATCACCCCATAAAGTATATATATTCTTGATCAGTAACAACATCCGAGTCGATTGAGCCATTTTCGTCTGCTGTCCGTCCGTCTGTCCGTCTATATGAACGGGTCGAGCTCAGCAATTATAAGAGCTAGAGACTATAAATTTGACAAGAAAATTCCTTTATACCACAATCAAATTTATTTTCAATTTTAAATAGCTCCCCCATTTCTATCGCAAAACGAAGAAAACCAATATTGGCCACATTTTTCAACATAGACGCCTCTAACTGATCAGATGCGTAAAGAATATTATATAGAAGGAATGCTGAAAGTTTCATCAAGATCGGTTAATAAATAAGACAGATAATCAGAATGGAAATATAAGTATTTTTTCCATTGAATCGTTGGGCTTTACGGGCAGGCCATGTGTGCGAGCGAGACTGAGAACGACTGCAGTACATGCAGAAGTAAATGAAGCGACGTAATACTCAGCTTTTGTTCGAGTGTGTATACATATGCAAAATCTTCGTCCTATAAGTATGCAAAGACTTCATTTGCGAAATGAGAGTTTCAAAATATTATTTTTTAAATACTTGTTATGTACTTGCTTAAAAACTACAGAGTATTATCCTGCCGGTTGCGGTCGATTGTAGCCTTTTTTACACTCTGAACAGGGATATATTAGTTTTGTGCAAAAAGTATGTAACTGGCAGAAGGAAGCATTACCCCATAAAGTATATATATTCTTGATCAGTAACAACATCCGAGTCGATTGAGCCATTTTCGTCTGCTGTCCGTCCGTCCGTCCGTCTATATGAACGGGTCGATCTCAGCAATTATAAGAGCTAGAGACTATAAATTTGACAAGAAAATTCCTTTATACCACAATCAAATTTATTTTAAATTTTAAATAGCTCCCCCCATTTCCATCGCAAAACGAAGAAAACCAATATTGGCCACATTTTTCAACGTAGACGCCTCTAACTGATCAGATGCGTAAAGAATATTATATAGAAGGAATGCTGAAAGTTTCATCAAGATCGGTTAATAAATAAGACAGATAATCAGAATGGAAATATAAGTATTTTTTCCATTGAATCGTTGGGCTTTACGGGCAGGCCATGTGTGCGAGCGAGACTGAGAACGACTGCAGTACATGCAGAAGTAAATGAAGCGACGTAATACTCAGCTTTTGTTCGAGTGTGTATACATATGCAAAATCTTCGTCCTATAAGTATGCAAAGACTTCATTTGCGAAATGAGAGTTTCAAAATATTATTTTTTAAATACTTGTTATGTACTTGCTTCTAGTAAATCAATAGACTGATCAAAATACTTTTATTATAGAACCCTTTACAGAGTATTATCCTGCCGGTTACGGTCGACTGTAGCCTTTTTACACTCTGTACAGGGATATATTAGTTTTGTGCAAAATGTATGTAACGGGCAAAAGGAAGCATCACCCCATAAAGTATATATATTCTTGATCAGTAACAACATCCGAGTCGATTGAGCCATTTTCGTCTGCTGTCCGTCCGTCTGTCCGTCTATATGAACGGGTCGAGCTCAGCAATTATAAGAGCTAGAGACTATAAATTTGACAAGAAAATTCCTTTATACCACAATCAAATTTATTTTCAATTTTAAATAGCTCCCCCATTTCTATCGCAAAACGAAGAAAACCAATATTGGCCACATTTTTCAACATAGACGCCTCTAACTGATCAGATGCGTAAAGAATATTATATAGAAGGAATGCTGAAAGTTTCATCAAGATCGGTTAATAAATAAGACAGATAATCAGAATGGAAATATAAGTATTTTTTCCATTGAATCGTTGGGCTTTACGGGCAGGCCATGTGTGCGAGCGAGACTGAGAACGACTGCAGTACATGCAGAAGTAAATGAAGCGACGTAATACTCAGCTTTTGTTCGAGTGTGTATACATATGCAAAATCTTCGTCCTATAAGTATGCAAAGACTTCATTTGCGAAATGAGAGTTTCAAAATATTATTTTTTAAATACTTGTTATGTACTTGCTTCTAGTAAATCAATAGACTTATCAAAATACTTTTATTATAGAACCCTTTACAGAGTATTATCCTGCCGGTGACGGTCGACTGTAGCCTTTTTACACTCTGTAACAGGGATATATTAGTTTTGTGCAAAAAGTATGTAACGGGCAAAAGGAAGCATCACCCCATAAAGTATATATATTCTTGATCAGTATCAACATCCGAGTCGATTGAGCCATTTTCGTCTGCTGTCCGTCCGTCTGTCCGTCTATATGAACGGGCGAGCTCAGCAATTATAAGAGCTAGAAAACTATAAATTTGACAAGAAAATTCCTTTATACCACAATCAAATTTATTTTCAATTTTAAATAGCTCCCCCATTTCTATCGCAAAACGAAGAAAACCAATATTGGCCACATTTTTCAACGTAGACGCCTCTAACTGATCAGATGCGTAAAGAATATTATATAGAAGGAATGCTGAAAGTTTCATCAAGATCGGTTAATAAATAAGACAGATAATCAGAATGGAAATATAAGTATTTTTTCCATTGAATCGTTGGGCTTTACGGGCAGGCCATGTGTGCGAGCGAGACTGAGAACGACTGCAGTACATGCAGAAGTAAATGAAGCGACGTAATACTCAGCTTTTGTTCGAGTGTGTATACATATGCAAAATCTTCGTCCTATAAGTCTGCAAAGACTTCATTTGCGAAATGAGAGTTTCAAAATATTATTTTTTAAATACTTGTTATGTACTTGCTTCTAGTAAATCAATAGACTGATCAAAATACTTTTATTATAGAACCCTTTACAGAGTATTATCCTGCCGGTTACGGTCGACTGTAGCTTTTTACACTCTGTACAGGGATATATTAGTTTTGTGCAAAATGTGTGTAACGGGCAAAAGGAAGCATCACCCCATAAAGTATATATATTCTTGATCAGTAACAACATCCGAGTCGATTGAGCCATTTTCGTCTGCTGTCCGTCCGTCTGTCCGTCTATATGAACGGGTCGAGCTCAGCAATTATAAGAGCTAGAGACTATAAATTTGACAAGAAAATTCCTTTATACCACAATCAAATTTATTTTCAATTTTAAATAGCTCCCCCCATTTCTATCGCAAAACGAAGAAAACCAATATTGGCCACATTTTTCAACATAGACGCCTCTAACTGATCAGATGCGTAAAGAATATTATATAGAAGGAATGCTGAAAGTTTCATCAAGATCGGTTAATAAATAAGACAGATAATCAGAATGGAAATATAAGTATTTTTTCCATTGAATCGTTGGGCTTTACGGGCAGGCCATGTGTGCGAGCGAGACTGAGAACGACTGCAGTACATGCAGAAGTAAATGAAGCGACGTAATACTCAGCTTTTGTTCGAGTGTGTATACATATGCAAAATCTTCGTCCTATAAGTATGCAAAGACTTCATTTGCGAAATGAGAGTTTCAAAATATTATTTTTTAAATACTTGTTATGTACTTGCTTTATAAATAATAATTTTAAAAATATTTTTATTATAAACCCTTTACAGAGTATTATCCTGCCGGTTGCGGTCGATTGTAGCCTTTTTACACTCTGAACAGGGATATATTAGTTTTGTGCAAAAAGTATGTAACTGGCAAAAGGAAGCATCACCCCATAAAGTATATATATTCTTGATCAGTAACAACATCCGAGTCGATTGAGCCATTTTCGTCTGCTGTCCGTCCGTCTGTCCGTCTATATGAACGGGTCGAGCTCAGCAATTATAAGAGCTAGAGACTATAAATTTGACAAGAAAATTCCTTTATACCACAATCAAATTTATTTTAAATTTTAAATAGCTCCCCCATTTCTATCGCAAAACGAAGAAAACCAATATTGGCCACATTTTTCAACGTAGACGCCTCTAACTGATCAGATGCGTAAAGAATATTATATAGAAGGAATGCTGAAAGTTTCATCAAGATCGGTTAATAAATAAGACAGATAATCAGAATGGAAATATAAGTATTTTTTCCATTGAATCGTTGGGCTTTACGGGCAGGCCATGTGTGCGAGCGAGACTGAGAACGACTGCAGTACATGCAGAAGTAAATGAAGCGACGTAATACTCAGCTTTTGTTCGAGTGTGTATACATATGCAAAATCTTCGTCCTATAAGTATGCAAAGACTTCATTTGCGAAATGAGAGTTTCAAAATATTATTTTTTAAATACTTGTTATGTACTTGCTTTAATAAATAAAAAAATTATAAAAATACTTTTATTATAAACCCTTTACAGAGTATTATCCTGCCGGTTGCGGTCGATTGTAGCCTTTTTACACTCTGTACAGGGATATATTAGTTTTGTGCAAAAAGTATGTAACTGGCAAAAGGAAGCATCACCCCATAAAGTATATATATTCTTGATCAGTATCAACATCCGAGTCGATTGAGCCATTTTCGTCTGCTGTCCGTCCGTCTGTCCGTCTATATGAACGGGTCGAGCTCAGCAATTATAAGAGCTAGAGACTATAAATTTGACAAGAAAATTCCTTTATACCACAATCAAATTTATTTTCAATTTTAAATAGCTCCCCCATTTCTATCGCAAAACGAAGAAAACCAATATTGGCCACATTTTTCAACGTAGACGCCTCTAACTGATCAGATGCGTAAAGAATATTATATAGAAGGAATGCTGAAAGTTTCATCAAGATCGGTTAATAAATAAGACAGATAATCAGAATGGAAATATAAGTATTTTTTCCATTGAATCGTTGGGCTTTACGGGCAGGCCATGTGTGCGAGCGAGACTGAGAACGACTGCAGTACATGCAGAAGTAAATGAAGCGACGTAATACTCAGCTTTTGTTCGAGTGTGTATACATATGCAAAATCTTCGTCCTATAAGTATGCAAAGACTTCATTTGCGAAATGAGAGTTTCAAAATATTATTTTTTAAATACTTGTTATGTACTTGCTTCTAGTAAATCAATAGACTTATCAAAATACTTTTATTATAGAACCCTTTACAGAGTATTATCCTGCCGGTGACGGTCGACTGTAGCTTTTTTACACTCTGTACAGGGATATATTAGTTTTGTGCAAAATAAAGTATGTAACGGGCAAAAGGAAGCATCACCCCATAAAGTATATATATTCTTGATCAGTATCAACATCCGAGTCGATTGAGCCATTTTCGTCTGCTGTCCGTCCGTCTGTCCGTCTATATGAACGGGTCGAGCTCAGCAATTATAAGAGCTAGAGACTATAAATTTGACAAGAAAATTCCTTTATACCACAATCAAATTTATTTTAAATTTTAAATAGCTCCCCCATTTCTATCGCAAAACGAAGAAAACCAATATTGGCCACATTTTTCAACGTAGACGCCTCTAACTGATCAGATGCGTAAAGAATATTATATAGAAGGAATGCTGAAAGTTTCATCAAGATCGGTTAATAAATAAGACAGATAATCAGAATGGAAATATAAGTATTTTTTCCATTGAATCGTTGGGCTTTACGGGCAGGCCATGTGTGCGAGCGAGACTGAGAACGACTGCAGTACATGCAGAAGTAAATGAAGCGACGTAATACTCAGCTTTTGTTCGAGTGTGTATACATATGCAAAATCTTCGTCCTATAAGTATGCAAAGACTTCATTTGCGAAATGAGAGTTTCAAAATATTATTTTTTAAATACTTGTTATGTACTTGCTTCTAGTAAATCAATAGACTGATCAAAATACTTTTATTATAGAACCCTTTACAGAGTATTATCCTGCCGGTTACGGTCGACTGTAGCTTTTTACACTCTGTACAGGGATATATTAGTTTTGTGCAAAATGTATGTAACGGGCAAAAGGAAGCATCACCCCATAAAGTATATATATTCTTGATCAGTAACAACATCCGAGTCGATTGAGCCATTTTCGTCTGCTGTCCGTCCGTCTGTCCGTCTATATGAACGGGTCGAGCTCAGCAATTATAAGAGCTAGAGACTATAAATTTGACAAGAAAATTCCTTTATACCACAATCAAATTTATTTTCAATTTTAAATAGCTCCCCCATTTCTATCGCAAAACGAAGAAAACCAATATTGGCCACATTTTTCAACGTAGACGCCTCTAACTGATCAGATGCGTAAAGAATATTATATAGAAGGAATGCTGAAAGTTTCATCAAGATCGGTTAATAAATAAGACAGATAATCAGAATGGAAATATAAGTATTTTTTCCATTGAATCGTTGGGCTTTACGGGCAGGCCATGTGTGCGAGCGAGACTGAGAACGACTGCAGTACATGCAGAAGTAAATGAAGCGACGTAATACTCAGCTTTTGTTCGAGTGTGTATACATATGCAAAATCTTCGTCCTATAAGTATGCAAAGACTTCATTTGCGAAATGAGAGTTTCAAAATATTATTTTTTAAATACTTGTTATGTACTTGCTTCTAAAAAAAAATACTTTTATTATAGAACCCTTTACAGAGTATTATCCTGCCGGTTGCGGTCGATTGTAGCCTTTTTACACTCTGAACAGGGATATATTAGTTTTGTGCAAAAAGTATGTAACTGGCAAAAGGAAGCATCACCCCATAAAGTATATATATTCTTGATCAGTATCAACATCCGAGTCGATTGAGCCATTTTCGTCTGCTGTCCGTCCGTCTGTCCGTCTATATGAACGGGTCGAGCTCAGCAATTATAAGAGCTAGAGACTATAAATTTGACAAGAAAATTCCTTTATACCACAATCAAATTTATTTTAAATTTTAAATAGCTCCCCCATTTCTATCGCAAAACGAAGAAAACCAATATTGGCCACATTTTTCAACGTAGACGCCTCTAACTGATCAGATGCGTAAAGAATATTATATAGAAGGAATGCTGAAAGTTTCATCAAGATCGGTTAATAAATAAGACAGATAATCAGAATGGAAATATAAGTATTTTTTCCATTGAATCGTTGGGCTTTACGGGCAGGCCATGTGTGCGAGCGAGACTGAGAACGACTGCAGTACATGCAGAAGTAAATGAAGCGACGTAATACTCAGCTTTTGTTCGAGTGTGTATACATATGCAAAATCTTCGTCCTATAAGTATGCAAAGACTTCATTTGCGAAATGAGAGTTTCAAAATATTATTTTTTAAATACTTGTTATGTACTTGCTTCTAGTAAATCAATAGACTTATCAAAATACTTTTATTATAGAACCCTTTACAGAGTATTATCCTGCCGGTGACGGTCGACTGTAGCTTTTTACACTCTGTACAGGGATATATTAGTTTTGTGCAAAATGTATGTAACGGGCAAAAGGAAGCATCACCCCATAAAGTATATATATTCTTGATCAGTATCAACATCCGAGTCGATTGAGCCATTTTCGTCTGCTGTCCGTCCGTCTGTCCGTCTATATGAACGGGTCGAGCTCAGCAATTATAAGAGCTAGAGACTATAAATTTGACAAGAAAATTCCTTTATACCACAATCAAATTTATTTTAAATTTTAAATAGCTCCCCCATTTCTATCGCAAAACGAAGAAAACCAATATTGGCCACATTTTTCAACGTAGACGCCTCTAACTGATCAGATGCGTAAAGAATATTATATAGAAGGAATGCTGAAAGTTTCATCAAGATCGGTTAATAAATAAGACAGATAATCAGAATGGAAATATAAGTATTTTTTCCATTGAATCGTTGGGCTTTACGGGCAGGCCATGTGTGCGAGCGAGACTGAGAACGACTGCAGTACATGCAGAAGTAAATGAAGCGACGTAATACTCAGCTTTTGTTCGAGTGTGTATACATATGCAAAATCTTCGTCCTATAAGTATGCAAAGACTTCATTTGCGAAATGAGAGTTTCAAAATATTATTTTTTAAATACTTGTTATGTACTTGCTTCTAGTAAATCAATAGACTTATCAAAATACTTTTATTATAGAACCCTTTACAGAGTATTATCCTGCCGGTGACGGTCGACTGTAGCCTTATCTTTTTACACTCTGTACAGGGATATATTAGTTTTGTGCAAAATGTATGTAACGGGCAAAAGGAAGCATCACCCCATAAAGTATATATATTCTTGATCAGTATCAACATCCGAGTCGATTGAGCCATTTTCGTCTGCTGTCCGTCCGTCTGTCCGTCTATATGAACGGGTCGAGCTCAGCAATTATAAGAGCTAGAGACTATAAATTTGACAAGAAAATTCCTTTATACCACAATCAAATTTATTTTAAATTTTAAATAGCTCCCCCATTTCTATCGCAAAACGAAGAAAACCAATATTGGCCACATTTTTCAACATAGACGCCTCTAACTGATCAGATGCGTAAAGAATATTATATAGAAGGAATGCTGAAAGTTTCATCAAGATCGGTTAATAAATAAGACAGATAATCAGAATGGAAATATAAGTATTTTTTCCATTGAATCGTTGGGCTTTACGGGCAGGCCATGTGTGCGAGCGAGACTGAGAACGACTGCAGTACATGCAGAAGTAAATGAAGCGACGTAATACTCAGCTTTTGTTCGAGTGTGTATACATATGCAAAATCTTCGTCCTATAAGTATGCAAAGACTTCATTTGCGAAATGAGAGTTTCAAAATATTATTTTTTAAATACTTGTTATGTACTTGCTTCTAGTAAATCAATAGACTTATCAAAATACTTTTATTATAGAACCCTTTACAGAGTATTATCCTGCCGGTGACGGTCGACTGTAGCTTTTTACACTCTGTACAGGGATATATTAGTTTTGTGCAAAATGTATGTAACGGGCAAAAGGAAGCATCACCCCATAAAGTATATATATTCTTGATCAGTATCAACATCCGAGTCGATTGAGCCATTTTCGTCTGCTGTCCGTCCGTCTGTCCGTCTATATGAACGGGTCGAGCTCAGCAATTATAAGAGCTAGAGACTATAAATTTGACAAGAAAATTCCTTTATACCACAATCAAATTTATTTTAAATTTTAAATAGCTCCCCCATTTCTATCGCAAAACGAAGAAAACCAATATTGGCCACATTTTTCAACATAGACGCCTCTAACTGATCAGATGCGTAAAGAATATTATATAGAAGGAATGCTGAAAGTTTCATCAAGATCGGTTAATAAATAAGACAGATAATCAGAATGGAAATATAAGTATTTTTTCCATTGAATCGTTGGGCTTTACGGGCAGGCCATGTGTGCGAGCGAGACTGAGAACGACTGCAGTACATGCAGAAGTAAATGAAGCGACGTAATACTCAGCTTTTGTTCGAGTGTGTATACATATGCAAAATCTTCGTCCTATAAGTATGCAAAGACTTCATTTGCGAAATGAGAGTTTCAAAATATTATTTTTTAAATACTTGTTATGTACTTGCTTCTAGTAAATCAATAGACTTATCAAAATACTTTTATTATAGAACCCTTTACAGAGTATTATCCTGCCGGTTACGGTCGACTGTAGCCTTTTTACACTCTGTACAGGGATATATTAGTTTTGTGCAAAAAGTATGTAACGGGCAAAAGGAAGCATCACCCCATAAAGTATATATATTCTTGATCAGTAACAACATCCGAGTCGATTGAGCCATTTTCGTCTGCTGTCCGTCCGTCTGTCCGTCTATATGAACGGGTCGAGCTCAGCAATTATAAGAGCTAGAGACTATAAATTTGACAAGAAAATTCCTTTATACCACAATCAAATTTATTTTAAATTTTAAATAGCTCCCCCATTTCTATCGCAAAACGAAGAAAACCAATATTGGCCACATTTTTCAACATAGACGCCTCTAACTGATCAGATGCGTAAAGAATATTATATAGAAGGAATGCTGAAAGTTTCATCAAGATCGGTTAATAAATAAGACAGATAATCAGAATGGAAATATAAGTATTTTTTCCATTGAATCGTTGGGCTTTACGGGCAGGCCATGTGTGCGAGCGAGACTGAGAACGACTGCAGTACATGCAGAAGTAAATGAAGCGACGTAATACTCAGCTTTTGTTCGAGTGTGTATACATATGCAAAATCTTCGTCCTATAAGTATGCAAAGACTTCATTTGCGAAATGAGAGTTTCAAAATATTATTTTTTAAATACTTGTTATGTACTTGCTTCTAGTAAATCAATAGACTTATCAAAATACTTTTATTATAGAACCCTTTACAGAGTATTATCCTGCCGGTTACGGTCGACTGTAGCTTTTTACACTCTGTACAGGGATATATTAGTTTTGTGCAAAAATGTATGTAACGGGCAAAAGGAAGCATCACCCCATAAAGTATATATATTCTTGATCAGTATCAACATCCGAGTCGATTGAGCCATTTTCGTCTGCTGTCCGTCCGTCTGTCCGTCTATATGAACGGGTCGAGCTCAGCAATTATAAGAGCTAGAGACTATAAATTTGACAAGAAAATTCCTTTATACCACAATCAAATTTATTTTCAATTTTAAATAGCTCCCCCATTTCTATCGCAAAACGAAGAAAACCAATATTGGCCACATTTTTCAACATAGACGCCTCTAACTGATCAGATGCGTAAAGAATATTATATAGAAGGAATGCTGAAAGTTTCATCAAGATCGGTTAATAAATAAGACAGATAATCAGAATGGAAATATAAGTATTTTTTCCATTGAATCGTTGGGCTTTACGGGCAGGCCATGTGTGCGAGCGAGACTGAGAACGACTGCAGTACATGCAGAAGTAAATGAAGCGACGTAATACTCAGCTTTTGTTCGAGTGTGTATACATATGCAAAATCTTCGTCCTATAAGTATGCAAAGACTTCATTTGCGAAATGAGAGTTTCAAAATATTATTTTTTAAATACTTGTTATGTACTTGCTTCTAGTAAATCAATAGACTTATCAAAATACTTTTATTATAGAACCCTTTACAGAGTATTATCCTGCCGGTTACGGTCGACTGTAGCCTTTTTTACACTCTGTACAGGGATATATTAGTTTTGTGCAAAATGTATGTAACGGGCAAAAGGAAGCATCACCCCATAAAGTATATATATTCTTGATCAGTAACAACATCCGAGTCGATTGAGCCATTTTCGTCTGCTGTCCGTCCGTCTGTCCGTCTATATGAACGGGTCGAGCTCAGCAATTATAAGAGCTAGAGACTATAAATTTGACAAGAAAATTCCTTTATACCACAATCAAATTTATTTTAAATTTTAAATAGCTCCCCCATTTCCATCGCAAAACGAAGAAAACCAATATTGGCCACATTTTTCAACATAGACGCCTCTAACTGATCAGATGCGTAAAGAATATTATATAGAAGGAATGCTGAAAGTTTCATCAAGATCGGTTAATAAATAAGACAGATAATCAGAATGGAAATATAAGTATTTTTTCCATTGAATCGTTGGGCTTTACGGGCAGGCCATGTGTGCGAGCGAGACTGAGAACGACTGCAGTACATGCAGAAGTAAATGAAGCGACGTAATACTCAGCTTTTGTTCGAGTGTGTATACATATGCAAAATCTTCGTCCTATAAGTATGCAAAGACTTCATTTGCGAAATGAGAGTTTCAAAATATTATTTTTTAAATACTTGTTATGTACTTGCTTCTAGTAAATCAATAGACTTATCAAAATACTTTTATTATAGAACCCTTTACAGAGTATTATCCTGCCGGTTACGGTCGACTGTAGCCTTTTTACACTCTGTACAGGGATATATTAGTTTTGTGCAAAATGTATGTAACGGGCAAAAGGAAGCATCACCCCATAAAGTATATATATTCTTGATCAGTATCAACATCCGAGTCGATTGAGCCATTTTCGTCTGCTGTCCGTCCGTCTGTCCGTCTATATGAACGGGTCGAGCTCAGCAATTATAAGAGCTAGAGACTATAAATTTGACAAGAAAATTCCTTTATACCACAATCAAATTTATTTTAAATTTTAAATAGCTCCCCCATTTCTATCGCAAAACGAAGAAAACCAATATTGGCCACATTTTTCAACATAGACGCCTCTAACTGATCAGATGCGTAAAGAATATTATATAGAAGGAATGCTGAAAGTTTCATCAAGATCGGTTAATAAATAAGACAGATAATCAGAATGGAAATATAAGTATTTTTTCCATTGAATCGTTGGGCTTTACGGGCAGGCCATGTGTGCGAGCGAGACTGAGAACGACTGCAGTACATGCAGAAGTAAATGAAGCGACGTAATACTCAGCTTTTGTTCGAGTGTGTATACATATGCAAAATCTTCGTCCTATAAGTCTGCAAAGACTTCATTTGCGAAATGAGAGTTTCAAAATATTATTTTTTAAATACTTGTTATGTACTTGCTTCTAGTAAATCAATAGACTTATCAAAATACTTTTATTATAGAACCCTTTACAGAGTATTATCCTGCCGGTGACGGTCGACTGTAGCTTTTTACACTCTGTACAGGGATATATTAGTTTTGTGCAAAATGTGTGTAACGGGCAAAAGGAAGCATCACCCCATAAAGTATATATATTCTTGATCAGTATCAACATCCGAGTCGATTGAGCCATTTTCGTCTGCTGTCCGTCCGTCTGTCCGTCTATATGAACGGGTCGAGCTCAGCAATTATAAGAGCTAGAGACTATAAATTTGACAAGAAAATTCCTTTATACCACAATCAAATTTATTTTCAATTTTAAATAGCTCCCCCATTTCTATCGCAAAACGAAGAAAACCAATATTGGCCACATTTTTCAACATAGACGCCTCTAACTGATCAGATGCGTAAAGAATATTATATAGAAGGAATGCTGAAAGTTTCATCAAGATCGGTTAATAAATAAGACAGATAATCAGAATGGAAATATAAGTATTTTTTCCATTGAATCGTTGGGCTTTACGGGCAGGCCATGTGTGCGAGCGAGACTGAGAACGACTGCAGTACATGCAGAAGTAAATGAAGCGACGTAATACTCAGCTTTTGTTCGAGTGTGTATACATATGCAAAATCTTCGTCCTATAAGTATGCAAAGACTTCATTTGCGAAATGAGAGTTTCAAAATATTATTTTTTAAATACTTGTTATGTACTTGCTTCTAGTAAATCAATAGACTTATCAAAATACTTTTATTATAGAACCCTTTACAGAGTATTATCCTGCCGGTGACGGTCGACTGTAGCTTTTTACACTCTGTACAGGGATATATTAGTTTTGTGCAAAATGTATGTAACGGGCAAAAGGAAGCATCACCCCATAAAGTATATATATTCTTGATCAGTATCAACATCCGAGTCGATTGAGCCATTTTCGTCTGCTGTCCGTCCGTCTGTCCGTCTATATGAACGGGTCGAGCTCAGCAATTATAAGAGCTAGAGACTATAAATTTGACAAGAAAATTCCTTTATACCACAATCAAATTTATTTTAAATTTTAAATAGCTCCCCCATTTCCATCGCAAAACGAAGAAAACCAATATTGGCCACATTTTTCAACATAGACGCCTCTAACTGATCAGATGCGTAAAGAATATTATATAGAAGGAATGCTGAAAGTTTCATCAAGATCGGTTAATAAATAAGACAGATAATCAGAATGGAAATATAAGTATTTTTTCCATTGAATCGTTGGGCTTTACGGGCAGGCCATGTGTGCGAGCGAGACTGAGAACGACTGCAGTACATGCAGAAGTAAATGAAGCGACGTAATACTCAGCTTTTGTTCGAGTGTGTATACATATGCAAAATCTTCGTCCTATAAGTATGCAAAGACTTCATTTGCGAAATGAGAGTTTCAAAATATTATTTTTTAAATACTTGTTATGTACTTGCTTCTAGTAAATCAATAGACTTATCAAAATACTTTTATTATAGAACCCTTTACAGAGTATTATCCTGCCGGTGACGGTCGACTGTAGCTTTTTACACTCTGTACAGGGATATATTAGTTTTGTGCAAAATGTGTGTAACGGGCAAAAGGAAGCATCACCCCATAAAGTATATATATTCTTGATCAGTATCAACATCCGAGTCGATTGAGCCATTTTCGTCTGCTGTCCGTCCGTCTGTCCGTCTATATGAACGGGTCGAGCTCAGCAATTATAAGAGCTAGAGACTATAAATTTGACAAGAAAATTCCTTTATACCACAATCAAATTTATTTTAAATTTTAAATAGCTCCCCCATTTCTATCGCAAAACGAAGAAAACCAATATTGGCCACATTTTTCAACATAGACGCCTCTAACTGATCAGATGCGTAAAGAATATTATATAGAAGGAATGCTGAAAGTTTCATCAAGATCGGTTAATAAATAAGACAGATAATCAGAATGGAAATATAAGTATTTTTTCCATTGAATCGTTGGGCTTTACGGGCAGGCCATGTGTGCGAGCGAGACTGAGAACGACTGCAGTACATGCAGAAGTAAATGAAGCGACGTAATACTCAGCTTTTGTTCGAGTGTGTATACATATGCAAAATCTTCGTCCTATAAGTATGCAAAGACTTCATTTGCGAAATGAGAGTTTCAAAATATTATTTTTTAAATACTTGTTATGTACTTGCTTCTAGTAAATCAATAGACTTATCAAAATACTTTTATTATAGAACCCTTTACAGAGTATTATCCTGCCGGTGACGGTCGACTGTAGCTTTTTACACTCTGTACAGGGATATATTAGTTTTGTGCAAAATGTGTGTAACGGGCAAAAGGAAGCATCACCCCATAAAGTATATATATTCTTGATCAGTATCAACATCCGAGTCGATTGAGCCATTTTCGTCTGCTGTCCGTCCGTCTGTCCGTCTATATGAACGGGTCGAGCTCAGCAATTATAAGAGCTAGAGACTATAAATTTGACAAGAAAATTCCTTTATACCACAATCAAATTTATTTTAAATTTTAAATAGCTCCCCCATTTCTATCGCAAAACGAAGAAAACCAATATTGGCCACATTTTTCAACATAGACGCCTCTAACTGATCAGATGCGTAAAGAATATTATATAGAAGGAATGCTGAAAGTTTCATCAAGATCGGTTAATAAATAAGACAGATAATCAGAATGGAAATATAAGTATTTTTTCCATTGAATCGTTGGGCTTTACGGGCAGGCCATGTGTGCGAGCGAGACTGAGAACGACTGCAGTACATGCAGAAGTAAATGAAGCGACGTAATACTCAGCTTTTGTTCGAGTGTGTATACATATGCAAAATCTTCGTCCTATAAGTCTGCAAAGACTTCATTTGCGAAATGAGAGTTTCAAAATATTATTTTTTAAATACTTGTTATGTACTTGCTTCTAGTAAATCAATAGACTTATCAAAATACTTTTATTATAGAACCCTTTACAGAGTATTATCCTGCCGGTGACGGTCGACTGTAGCTTTTTACACTCTGTACAGGGATATATTAGTTTTGTGCAAAATGTGTGTAACGGGCAAAAGGAAGCATCACCCCATAAAGTATATATATTCTTGATCAGTATCAACATCCGAGTCGATTGAGCCATTTTCGTCTGCTGTCCGTCCGTCTGTCCGTCTATATGAACGGGTCGAGCTCAGCAATTATAAGAGCTAGAGACTATAAATTTGACAAGAAAATTCCTTTATACCACAATCAAATTTATTTTCAATTTTAAATAGCTCCCCCATTTCTATCGCAAAACGAAGAAAACCAATATTGGCCACATTTTTCAACATAGACGCCTCTAACTGATCAGATGCGTAAAGAATATTATATAGAAGGAATGCTGAAAGTTTCATCAAGATCGGTTAATAAATAAGACAGATAATCAGAATGGAAATATAAGTATTTTTTCCATTGAATCGTTGGGCTTTACGGGCAGGCCATGTGTGCGAGCGAGACTGAGAACGACTGCAGTACATGCAGAAGTAAATGAAGCGACGTAATACTCAGCTTTTGTTCGAGTGTGTATACATATGCAAAATCTTCGTCCTATAAGTATGCAAAGACTTCATTTGCGAAATGAGAGTTTCAAAATATTATTTTTTAAATACTTGTTATGTACTTGCTTCTAGTAAATCAATAGACTTATCAAAATACTTTTATTATAGAACCCTTTACAGAGTATTATCCTGCCGGTGACGGTCGACTGTAGCCTTTTTACACTCTGTACAGGGATATATTAGTTTTGTGCAAAATGTATGTAACGGGCAAAAGGAAGCATCACCCCATAAAGTATATATATTCTTGATCAGTATCAACATCCGAGTCGATTGAGCCATTTTCGTCTGCTGTCCGTCCGTCTGTCCGTCTATATGAACGGGTCGAGCTCAGCAATTATAAGAGCTAGAGACTATAAATTTGACAAGAAAATTCCTTTATACCACAATCAAATTTATTTTCAATTTTAAATAGCTCCCCCATTTCTATCGCAAAACGAAGAAAACCAATATTGGCCACATTTTTCAACATAGACGCCTCTAACTGATCAGATGCGTAAAGAATATTATATAGAAGGAATGCTGAAAGTTTCATCAAGATCGGTTAATAAATAAGACAGATAATCAGAATGGAAATATAAGTATTTTTTCCATTGAATCGTTGGGCTTTACGGGCAGGCCATGTGTGCGAGCGAGACTGAGAACGACTGCAGTACATGCAGAAGTAAATGAAGCGACGTAATACTCAGCTTTTGTTCGAGTGTGTATACATATGCAAAATCTTCGTCCTATAAGTCTGCAAAGACTTCATTTGCGAAATGAGAGTTTCAAAATATTATTTTTTAAATACTTGTTATGTACTTGCTTCTAGTAAATCAATAGACTTATCAAAATACTTTTATTATAGAACCCTTTACAGAGTATTATCCTGCCGGTGACGGTCGACTGTAGCTTTTTACACTCTGTACAGGGATATATTAGTTTTGTGCAAAATGTGTGTAACGGGCAAAAGGAAGCATCACCCCATAAAGTATATATATTCTTGATCAGTATCAACATCCGAGTCGATTGAGCCATTTTCGTCTGCTGTCCGTCCGTCTGTCCGTCTATATGAACGGGTCGAGCTCAGCAATTATAAGAGCTAGAGACTATAAATTTGACAAGAAAATTCCTTTATACCACAATCAAATTTATTTTAAATTTTAAATAGCTCCCCCATTTCTATCGCAAAACGAAGAAAACCAATATTGGCCACATTTTTCAACATAGACGCCTCTAACTGATCAGATGCGTAAAGAATATTATATAGAAGGAATGCTGAAAGTTTCATCAAGATCGGTTAATAAATAAGACAGATAATCAGAATGGAAATATAAGTATTTTTTCCATTGAATCGTTGGGCTTTACGGGCAGGCCATGTGTGCGAGCGAGACTGAGAACGACTGCAGTACATGCAGAAGTAAATGAAGCGACGTAATACTCAGCTTTTGTTCGAGTGTGTATACATATGCAAAATCTTCGTCCTATAAGTCTGCAAAGACTTCATTTGCGAAATGAGAGTTTCAAAATATTATTTTTTAAATACTTGTTATGTACTTGCTTCTAGTAAATCAATAGACTTATCAAAATACTTTTATTATAGAACCCTTTACAGAGTATTATCCTGCCGGTGACGGTCGACTGTAGCTTTTTACACTCTGTACAGGGATATATTAGTTTTGTGCAAAATGTGTGTAACGGGCAAAAGGAAGCATCACCCCATAAAGTATATATATTCTTGATCAGTATCAACATCCGAGTCGATTGAGCCATTTTCGTCTGCTGTCCGTCCGTCTGTCCGTCTATATGAACGGGTCGAGCTCAGCAATTATAAGAGCTAGAGACTATAAATTTGACAAGAAAATTCCTTTATACCACAATCAAATTTATTTTAAATTTTAAATAGCTCCCCCATTTCTATCGCAAAACGAAGAAAACCAATATTGGCCACATTTTTCAACATAGACGCCTCTAACTGATCAGATGCGTAAAGAATATTATATAGAAGGAATGCTGAAAGTTTCATCAAGATCGGTTAATAAATAAGACAGATAATCAGAATGGAAATATAAGTATTTTTTCCATTGAATCGTTGGGCTTTACGGGCAGGCCATGTGTGCGAGCGAGACTGAGAACGACTGCAGTACATGCAGAAGTAAATGAAGCGACGTAATACTCAGCTTTTGTTCGAGTGTGTATACATATGCAAAATCTTCGTCCTATAAGTCTGCAAAGACTTCATTTGCGAAATGAGAGTTTCAAAATATTATTTTTTAAATACTTGTTATGTACTTGCTTCTAGTAAATCAATAGACTTATCAAAATACTTTTATTATAGAACCCTTTACAGAGTATTATCCTGCCGGTGACGGTCGACTGTAGCTTTTTACACTCTGTACAGGGATATATTAGTTTTGTGCAAAATGTGTGTAACGGGCAAAAGGAAGCATCACCCCATAAAGTATATATATTCTTGATCAGTATCAACATCCGAGTCGATTGAGCCATTTTCGTCTGCTGTCCGTCCGTCTGTCCGTCTATATGAACGGGTCGAGCTCAGCAATTATAAGAGCTAGAGACTATAAATTTGACAAGAAAATTCCTTTATACCACAATCAAATTTATTTTAAATTTTAAATAGCTCCCCCATTTCCATCGCAAAACGAAGAAAACCAATATTGGCCACATTTTTCAACATAGACGCCTCTAACTGATCAGATGCGTAAAGAATATTATATAGAAGGAATGCTGAAAGTTTCATCAAGATCGGTTAATAAATAAGACAGATAATCAGAATGGAAATATAAGTATTTTTTCCATTGAATCGTTGGGCTTTACGGGCAGGCCATGTGTGCGAGCGAGACTGAGAACGACTGCAGTACATGCAGAAGTAAATGAAGCGACGTAATACTCAGCTTTTGTTCGAGTGTGTATACATATGCAAAATCTTCGTCCTATAAGTATGCAAAGACTTCATTTGCGAAATGAGAGTTTCAAAATATTATTTTTTAAATACTTGTTATGTACTTGCTTCTAGTAAATCAATAGACTTATCAAAATACTTTTATTATAGAACCCTTTACAGAGTATTATCCTGCCGGTGACGGTCGACTGTAGCTTTTTACACTCTGTACAGGGATATATTAGTTTTGTGCAAAATGTATGTAACGGGCAAAAGGAAGCATCACCCCATAAAGTATATATATTCTTGATCAGTATCAACATCCGAGTCGATTGAGCCATTTTCGTCTGCTGTCCGTCCGTCTGTCCGTCTATATGAACGGGTCGAGCTCAGCAATTATAAGAGCTAGAGACTATAAATTTGACAAGAAAATTCCTTTATACCACAATCAAATTTATTTTAAATTTTAAATAGCTCCCCCATTTCTATCGCAAAACGAAGAAAACCAATATTGGCCACATTTTTCAACATAGACGCCTCTAACTGATCAGATGCGTAAAGAATATTATATAGAAGGAATGCTGAAAGTTTCATCAAGATCGGTTAATAAATAAGACAGATAATCAGAATGGAAATATAAGTATTTTTTCCATTGAATCGTTGGGCTTTACGGGCAGGCCATGTGTGCGAGCGAGACTGAGAACGACTGCAGTACATGCAGAAGTAAATGAAGCGACGTAATACTCAGCTTTTGTTCGAGTGTGTATACATATGCAAAATCTTCGTCCTATAAGTCTGCAAAGACTTCATTTGCGAAATGAGAGTTTCAAAATATTATTTTTTAAATACTTGTTATGTACTTGCTTCTAGTAAATCAATAGACTTATCAAAATACTTTTATTATAGAACCCTTTACAGAGTATTATCCTGCCGGTGACGGTCGACTGTAGCTTTTTACACTCTGTACAGGGATATATTAGTTTTGTGCAAAATGTATGTAACGGGCAAAAGGAAGCATCACCCCATAAAGTATATATATTCTTGATCAGTATCAACATCCGAGTCGATTGAGCCATTTTCGTCTGCTGTCCGTCCGTCTGTCCGTCTATATGAACGGGTCGAGCTCAGCAATTATAAGAGCTAGAGACTATAAATTTGACAAGAAAATTCCTTTATACCACAATCAAATTTATTTTAAATTTTAAATAGCTCCCCCATTTCCATCGCAAAACGAAGAAAACCAATATTGGCCACATTTTTCAACATAGACGCCTCTAACTGATCAGATGCGTAAAGAATATTATATAGAAGGAATGCTGAAAGTTTCATCAAGATCGGTTAATAAATAAGACAGATAATCAGAATGGAAATATAAGTATTTTTTCCATTGAATCGTTGGGCTTTACGGGCAGGCCATGTGTGCGAGCGAGACTGAGAACGACTGCAGTACATGCAGAAGTAAATGAAGCGACGTAATACTCAGCTTTTGTTCGAGTGTGTATACATATGCAAAATCTTCGTCCTATAAGTATGCAAAGACTTCATTTGCGAAATGAGAGTTTCAAAATATTATTTTTTAAATACTTGTTATGTACTTGCTTCTAGTAAATCAATAGACTTATCAAAATACTTTTATTATAGAACCCTTTACAGAGTATTATCCTGCCGGTGACGGTCGACTGTAGCCTTTTTACACTCTGTACAGGGATATATTAGTTTTGTGCAAAATGTGTGTAACGGGCAAAAGGAAGCATCACCCCATAAAGTATATATATTCTTGATCAGTATCAACATCCGAGTCGATTGAGCCATTTTCGTCTGCTGTCCGTCCGTCTGTCCGTCTATATGAACGGGTCGAGCTCAGCAATTATAAGAGCTAGAGACTATAAATTTGACAAGAAAATTCCTTTATACCACAATCAAATTTATTTTAAATTTTAAATAGCTCCCCCATTTCCATCGCAAAACGAAGAAAACCAATATTGGCCACATTTTTCAACGTAGACGCCTCTAACTGATCAGATGCGTAAAGAATATTATATAGAAGGAATGCTGAAAGTTTCATCAAGATCGGTTAATAAATAAGACAGATAATCAGAATGGAAATATAAGTATTTTTTCCATTGAATCGTTGGGCTTTACGGGCAGGCCATGTGTGCGAGCGAGACTGAGAACGACTGCAGTACATGCAGAAGTAAATGAAGCGACGTAATACTCAGCTTTTGTTCGAGTGTGTATACATATGCAAAATCTTCGTCCTATAAGTATGCAAAGACTTCATTTGCGAAATGAGAGTTTCAAAATATTATTTTTTAAATACTTGTTATGTACTTGCTTCTAGTAAATCAATAGACTTATCAAAATACTTTTATTATAGAACCCTTTACAGAGTATTATCCTGCCGGTTACGGTCGACTGTAGCCTTTTTACACTCTGTACAGGGATATATTAGTTTTGTGCAAAATGTGTGTAACGGGCAAAAGGAAGCATCACCCCATAAAGTATATATATTCTTGATCAGTATCAACATCCGAGTCGATTGAGCCATTTTCGTCTGCTGTCCGTCCGTCTGTCCGTCTATATGAACGGGTCGAGCTCAGCAATTATAAGAGCTAGAGACTATAAATTTGACAAGAAAATTCCTTTATACCACAATCAAATTTATTTTAAATTTTAAATAGCTCCCCCATTTCCATCGCAAAACGAAGAAAACCAATATTGGCCACATTTTTCAACGTAGACGCCTCTAACTGATCAGATGCGTAAAGAATATTATATAGAAGGAATGCTGAAAGTTTCATCAAGATCGGTTAATAAATAAGACAGATAATCAGAATGGAAATATAAGTATTTTTTCCATTGAATCGTTGGGCTTTACGGGCAGGCCATGTGTGCGAGCGAGACTGAGAACGACTGCAGTACATGCAGAAGTAAATGAAGCGACGTAATACTCAGCTTTTGTTCGAGTGTGTATACATATGCAAAATCTTCGTCCTATAAGTATGCAAAGACTTCATTTGCGAAATGAGAGTTTCAAAATATTATTTTTTAAATACTTGTTATGTACTTGCTTCTAGTAAATCAATAGACTTATCAAAATACTTTTATTATAGAACCCTTTACAGAGTATTATCCTGCCGGTTACGGTCGACTGTAGCCTTTTTACACTCTGTACAGGGATATATTAGTTTTGTGCAAAAAGTATGTAACGGGCAAAAGGAAGCATCACCCCATAAAGTATATATATTCTTGATCAGTATCAACATCCGAGTCGATTGAGCCATTTTCGTCTGCTGTCCGTCCGTCTGTCCGTCTATATGAACGGGTCGAGCTCAGCAATTATAAGAGCTAGAGACTATAAATTTGACAAGAAAATTCCTTTATACCACAATCAAATTTATTTTAAATTTTAAATAGCTCCCCCATTTCCATCGCAAAACGAAGAAAACCAATATTGGCCACATTTTTCAACGTAGACGCCTCTAACTGATCAGATGCGTAAAGAATATTATATAGAAGGAATGCTGAAAGTTTCATCAAGATCGGTTAATAAATAAGACAGATAATCAGAATGGAAATATAAGTATTTTTTCCATTGAATCGTTGGGCTTTACGGGCAGGCCATGTGTGCGAGCGAGACTGAGAACGACTGCAGTACATGCAGAAGTAAATGAAGCGACGTAATACTCAGCTTTTGTTCGAGTGTGTATACATATGCAAAATCTTCGTCCTATAAGTATGCAAAGACTTCATTTGCGAAATGAGAGTTTCAAAATATTATTTTTTAAATACTTGTTATGTACTTGCTTCTAGTAAATCAATAGACTTATCAAAATACTTTTATTATAGAACCCTTTACAGAGTATTATCCTGCCGGTTACGGTCGACTGTAGCCTTTTTACACTCTGTACAGGGATATATTAGTTTTGTGCAAAAAGTATGTAACGGGCAAAAGGAAGCATCACCCCATAAAGTATATATATTCTTGATCAGTATCAACATCCGAGTCGATTGAGCCATTTTCGTCTGCTGTCCGTCCGTCCGTCCGTCTATATGAACGGGTCGATCTCAGCAATTATAAGAGCTAGAGACTATAAATTTGACAAGAAAATTCCTTTATACCACAATCAAGTTTATTTTAAATTTTAAATAGCTCCCCCATTTCCATCGCAAAACGAAGAAAACCAATATTGGCCACATTTTTCAACGTAGACACCTCTAACTGATCAGATGCGTAAAGAATATTATATAGAAGGAATGCTGAAAGTTTCATCAAGATCGGTTAAAAAATAAGACAGATAATCAGAATAGAAATATAAGTATTTTTTCCATTGAATCGTTGGGCTTTACGGGCAGGCCATGTGTGCGAGCGAGACTGAGAACGACTGCAGTACATGCAGAAGTAAATGAAGCGACGTAATACTCAGCTTTTGTTCGAGTGTGTATACATATGCAAAATCTTCGTCCTATAAGTATGCAAAGACTTCATTTGCGAAATGAGAGTTTCAAAATATTATTTTTTAAATACTTGTTATGTACTTGCTTCTATTAAATCAATAGACTTATCAAAATACTTTTATTATAGAACCCTTTACAGAGTATTATCCTGCCGGTTACGGTCGACTGTAGCCTTTTTACACTCTGTACAGGGATATATTAGTTTTGTGCAAAAAGTATGTAACGGGCAAAAGGAAGCATCACCCCATAAAGTATATATATTCTTGATCAGTATCAACATCCGAGTCGATTGAGCCATTTTCGTCTGCTGTCCGTCCGTCCGTCCGTCTATATGAACGGGTCGATCTCAGCAATTATAAGAGCTAGAGACTATAAATTTGACAAGAAAATTCCTTTATACCACAATCAAGTTTATTTTAAATTTTAAATAGCTCCCCCATTTCCATCGCAAAACGAAAAAAACGAATATTGGCCACATTTTTCATCGTAGACACCTCTAACTGATCAGATGCGTAAAGAATATTATATAGAAGGAATGCTGAAAGTTTCATCAAGATCGGCTAAAAAATAAGACAGATAATCAGAATAGAAATTTAAGTATTTTTTCCATTGAATCGTTGGGCTTTACGGGCAGGCCATGTGTGCGAGCGAGACTGAGAACGACTGCAGTACATGCAGAAGTAAATGAAGCGACGTAATACTCAGCTTTTGTTCGAGTGTGTATACATATGCAAAATCTTCGTCCTATAAGTATGCAAAGACTTCATTTGCGAAATGAGAGTTTCAAAATATTATTTTTTAAATACTTGTTATGTACTTGCTTCTATTAAATCAATAGACTTATCAAAATACTTTTATTATAGAACCCTTTACAGAGTATTATCCTGCCGGTTACGGTCGACTGTAGCCTTTTTACACTCTGTACAGGGATATATTAGTTTTGTGCAAAAAGTATGTAACGGGCAAAAGGAAGCATCACCCCATAAAGTATATATATTCTTGATCAGTATCAACATCCGAGTCGATTGAGCCATTTTCGTCTGCTGTCCGTCCGTCCGTCCGTCTATATGAACGGGTCGATCTCAGCAATTATAAGAGCTAGAGACTATAAATTTGACAAGAAAATTCCTTTATACCACAATCAAGTTTATTTTAAATTTTAAATAGCTCCCCCATTTCCATCGCAAAACGAAAAAAACGAATATTGGCCACATTTTTCATCGTAGACACCTCTAACTGATCAGATGCGTAAAGAATATTATATAGAAGGAATGCTGAAAGTTTCATCAAGATCGGCTAAAAAATAAGACAGATAATCAGAATAGAAATTTAAGTATTTTTTCCATTGAATCGTTGGGCTTTACGGGCAGGCCATGTGTGCGAGCGAGACTGAGAACGACTGCAGTACATGCAGAAGTAAATGAAGCGACGTAATACTCAGCTTTTGTTCGAGTGTGTATACATATGCAAAATCTTCGTCCTATAAGTATGCAAAGACTTCATTTGCGAAATGAGAGTTTCAAAATATTATTTTTTAAATACTTGTTATGTACTTGCTTCTATTAAATCAATAGACTTATCAAAATACTTTTATTATAGAACCCTTTACAGAGTATTATCCTGCCGGTTACGGTCGACTGTAGCCTTTTTACACTCTGTACAGGGATATATTAGTTTTGTGCAAAAAGTATGTAACGGGCAAAAGGAAGCATCACCCCATAAAGTATATATATTCTTGATCAGTATCAACATCCGAGTCGATTGAGCCATTTTCGTCTGCTGTCCGTCCGTCCGTCCGTCTATATGAACGGGTCGATCTCAGCAATTATAAGAGCTAGAGACTATAAATTTGACAAGAAAATTCCTTTATACCACAATCAAGTTTATTTTAAATTTTAAAAAGCTCCCCCATTTCCATCGCAAAACGAAAAAACCAATATTGGCCACATTTTTCATCGTAGACACCTCTAACTGATCAGATGCGTAAAGAATATTATATAGAAGGAATGCTGAAAGTTTCATCAAGATCGGCTAAAAAATAAGACAGATAATCAGAATAGAAATTTAAGTATTTTTTCCATTGAATCGTTGGGCTTTACGGGCAGGCCATGTGTGCGAGCGAGACTGAGAACGACTGCAGTACATGCAGAAGTAAATGAAGCGACGTAATACTCAGCTTTTGTTCGAGTGTGTATACATATGCAAAATCTTCGTCCTATAAGTATGCAAAGACTTCATTTGCGAAATGAGAGTTTCAAAATATTATTTTTTAAATACTTGTTATGTACTTGCTTCTATTAAATCAATAGACTTATCAAAATACTTTTATTATAGAACCCTTTACAGAGTATTATACTGCCGGTTACGGTCGACTGTAGCCTTTTTACACTCTGTACAGGGATATATTAGTTTTGTGCAAAAAGTATGTAACGGGCAAAAGGAAGCATCACCCCATAAAGTATATATATTCTTGATCAGTATCAACATCCGAGTCGATTGAGCCATTTTCGTCTGCTGTCCGTCCGTCCGTCCGTCTATATGAACGGGTCGATCTCAGCAATTATAAGAGCTAGAGACTATAAATTTGACAAGAAAATTCCTTTATACCACAATCAAGTTTATTTTAAATTTTAAAAAGCTCCCCCATTTCCATTGCAAAACGAAAAAAACGAATATTGGCCACATTTTTCATCGTAGACACCTCTAACTGATCAGATGCGTAAAGAATATTATATAGAAGGAATGCTGAAAGTTTCATCAAGATCGGCTAAAAAATAAGACAGATAATCAGAATAGAAATTTAAGTATTTTTTCCATTGAATCGTTGGGCTTTACGGGCAGGCCATGTGTGCGAGCGAGACTGAGAACGACTGCAGTACATGCAGAAGTAAATGAAGCGACGTAATACTCAGCTTTTGTTCGAGTGTGTATACATATGCAAAATCTTCGTCCTATAAGTATGCAAAGACTTCATTTGCGAAATGAGAGTTTCAAAATATTATTTTTTAAATACTTGTTATGTACTTGCTTCTATTAAATCAATAGACTTATCAAAATACTTTTATTATAGAACCCTTTACAGAGTATTATACTGCCGGTTACGGTCGACTGTAGCCTTTTTACACTCTGTACAGGGATATATTAGTTTTGTGCAAAAAGTATGTAACGGGCAAAAGGAAGCATCACCCCATAAAGTATATATATTCTTGATCAGTATCAACATCCGAGTCGATTGAGCCATTTTCGTCTGCTGTCCGTCCGTCCGTCCGTCTATATGAACGGGTCGATCTCAGCAATTATAAGAGCTAGAGACTATAAATTTGACAAGAAAATTCCTTTATACCACAATCAAGTTTATTTTAAATTTTAAAAAGCTCCCCCATTTCCATTGCAAAACGAAAAAAACGAATATTGGCCACATTTTTCATCGTAGACACCTCTAACTGATCAGATGCGTAAAGAATATTATATAGAAGGAATGCTGAAAGTTTCATCAAGATCGGCTAAAAAATAAGACAGATAATCAGAATAGAAATTTAAGTATTTTTTCCATTGAATCGTTGGGCTTTACGGGCAGGCCATGTGTGCGAGCGAGACTGAGAACGACTGCAGTACATGCAGAAGTAAATGAAGCGACGTAATACTCAGCTTTTGTTCGAGTGTGTATACATATGCAAAATCTTCGTCCTATAAGTATGCAAAGACTTCATTTGCGAAATGAGAGTTTCAAAATATTATTTTTTAAATACTTGTTATGTACTTGCTTCTATTAAATCAATAGACTTATCAAAATACTTTTATTATAGAACCTTTTACAGAGTATTATACTGCCGGTTACGGTCGACTGTAGCCTTTTTACACTCTGTACAGGGATATATTAGTTTTGTGCAAAAAGTATGTAACGGGCAAAAGGAAGCATCACCCCATAAAGTATATATATTCTAAAATGATCAGTATCAACATCCGAGTCGATTGAGCCATTTTCGTCTGCTGTCCGTCCGTCCGTCCGTCTATATGAACGGGTCGATCTCAGCAATTATAAGAGCTAGAGACTATAAATTTGACAAGAAAATTCCTTTATACCACAATCAAGTTTATTTTAAATTTTAAAAAGCTCCCCCATTTCCATTAAAAAAAAAAAAAAAAAAAATTTTTTTTTTTTTTTTTTTTAAAAACCTTTAAATAAAAAAAATTAAAAAAAATATTATAAAAAAGGAATTTTGAAAATTTTAACAAAATTGGTAAAAAATAAGACAGATAATCAGAATAGAAATTTAAGTATTTTTTCCATTGAATCGTTGGGCTTTACGGGCAGGCCATGTGTGCGAGCGAGACTGAGAACGACTGCAGTACATGCAGAAGTAAATGAAGCGACGTAATACTCAGCTTTTGTTCGAGTGTGTATACATATGCAAAATCTTCGTCCTATAAGTATGCAAAGACTTCATTTGCGAAATGAGAGTTTAAAAAAATATTATATTTTTAAATACTTGTTATGTACTTGCTTCTATTAAATCAATAGACTTATCAAAATACTTTTATTATAGAACCTTTTACAGAGTATTATACTGCCGGTTACGGTCGACTGTAGCTTTTTTACACTCTGTACAGGGATATATTAGTTTTGTGCATAAAAGTATGTAACGGGCAAAAGGAAGCATCACCCCATAAAGTATATATATTCTTGATCAGTATCAACATCCGAGTCGATTGAGCCATTTTCGTCTGCTGTCCGTCCGTCCGTCCGTCTATATGAACGGGTCGATCTCAGCAATTATAAGAGCTAGAGACTATAAATTTGACAAGAAAATTCCTTTATACCACAATCAAGTTTATTTTAAATTTTAAAAGCCTCCCCCATTTCCATCGCAAAACGAAAAAAACGAATATTGGCCACATTTTTCATCGTAGACACCTCTAACTGATCAGATGCGTAAAGAATATTATATAGAAGGAATGCTGAAAGTTTCATCAAGATCGGCTAAAAAATAAGACAGATAATCAGAATAGAAATTTAAGTATTTTTTCCATTGAATCGTTGGGCTTTACGGGCAGGCCATGTGTGCGAGCGAGACTGAGAACGACTGCAGTACATGCAGAAGTAAATGAAGCGACGTAATACTCAGCTTTTGTTCGAGTGTGTATACATATGCAAAATCTTCGTCCTATAAGTATGCAAAGACTTCATTTGCGAAATGAGAGTTTCAAAATATTATTTTTTAAATACTTGTTATGTACTTGCTTCTATTAAATCAATAGACTTATCAAAATACTTTTATTATAGAACCCTTTTACAGAGTATTATACTGCCGGTTACGGTCGACTGTAGCCTTTTTACACTCTGTACAGGGATATATTAGTTTTGTGCAAAAAGTATGTAACGGGCAAAAGGAAGCATCACCCCATAAAGTATATATATTCTTGATCAGTATCAACATCCGAGTCGATTGAGCCATTTTCGTCTGCTGTCCGTCCGTCCGTCCGTCTATATGAACGGGTCGATCTCAGCAATTATAAGAGCTAGAGACTATAAATTTGACAAGAAAATTCCCTTATACCACAATCAAGTTTATTTTAAATTTTTAAAAGCCTCCCCATTTCCATCGCAAAACGAAAAAAAAACGAATATTGGCCACATTTTTCATCGTAGACACCTCTAACTGATCAGATGCGTAAAGAATATTATATAGAAGGAATGCTGAAAGTTTCATCAAGATCGGCTAAAAAATAAGACAGATAATCAGAATAGAAATTTAAGTATTTTTTCCATTGAATCGTTGGGCTTTACGGGCAGGCCATGTGTGCGAGCGAGACTGAGAACGACTGCAGTACATGCAGAAGTAAATGAAGCGACGTAATACTCAGCTTTTGTTCGAGTGTGTATACATATGCAAAATCTTCGTCCTATAAGTATGCAAAGACTTCATTTGCGAAATGAGAGTTTCAAAATATTATTTTTTAAATACTTGTTATGTACTTGCTTCTATTAAATCAATAGACTTATCAAAATACTTTTATTATAGAACCTTTTACAGAGTATTATACTGCCGGTTACGGTCGACTGTAGCCTTTTTACACTCTGTACAGGGATATATTAGTTTTGTGCAAAAAGTATGTAACGGGCAAAAGGAAGCATCACCCCATAAAGTATATATATTCTTGATCAGTATCAACATCCGAGTCGATTGAGCCATTTTCGTCTGCTGTCCGTCCGTCCGTCCGTCTATATGAACGGGTCGATCTCAGCAATTATAAGAGCTAGAGACTATAAATTTGACAAGAAAATTCCCTTATACCACAATCAAGTTTATTTTAAATTTTTAAAAGCCTCCCCATTTCCATTGCAAAACGAAAAAAACGAATATTGGCCACATTTTTCATCGTAGACACCTCTAACTGATCAGATGCGTAAAGAATATTATATAGAAGGAATGCTGAAAGTTTCATCAAGATCGGCTAAAAAATAAGACAGATAATCAGAATAGAAATTTAAGTATTTTTTCCATTGAATCGTTGGGCTTTACGGGCAGGCCATGTGTGCGAGCGAGACTGAGAACGACTGCAGTACATGCAGAAGTAAATGAAGCGACGTAATACTCAGCTTTTGTTCGAGTGTGTATACATATGCAAAATCTTCGTCCTATAAGTATGCAAAGACTTCATTTGCGAAATGAGAGTTTCAAAATATTATTTTTTAAATACTTGTTATGTACTTGCTTCTATTAAATCAATAGACTTATCAAAATACTTTTATTATAGAACCTTTTACAGAGTATTATACTGCCGGTTACGGTCGACTGTAGCCTTTTTACACTCTGTACAGGGATATATTAGTTTTGTGCAAAAAGTATGTAACGGGCAAAAGGAAGCATCACCCCATAAAGTATATATATTCTTGATCAGTATCAACATCCGAGTCGATTGAGCCATTTTCGTCTGCTGTCCGTCCGTCCGTCCGTCTATATGAACGGGTCGATCTCAGCAATTATAAGAGCTAGAGACTATGAATTTGACAAGAAAATTCCCTTATACCACAATCAAGTTTATTTTAAATTTTTAAAAGCCTCCCCATTTCCATCGCAAAACGAAAAAAACGAATATTGGCCACATTTTTCATCGTAGACACCTCTAACTGATCAGATGCGTAAAGAATATTATATAGAAGGAATGCTGAAAGTTTCATCAAGATCGGCTAAAAAATAAGACAGATAATCAGAATAGAAATTTAAGTATTTTTTCCATTGAATCGTTGGGCTTTACGGGCAGGCCATGTGTGCGAGCGAGACTGAGAACGACTGCAGTACATGCAGAAGTAAATGAAGCGACGTAATACTCAGCTTTTGTTCGAGTGTGTATACATATGCAAAATCTTCGTCCTATAAGTATGCAAAGACTTCATTTGCGAAATGAGAGTTTCAAAATATTATTTTTTAAATACTTGTTATGTACTTGCTTCTATTAAATCAATAGACTTATCAAAATACTTTTATTATAGAACCTTTTACAGAGTATTATACTGCCGGTTACGGTCGACTGTAGCCTTTTTACACTCTGTACAGGGATATATTAGTTTTGTGCAAAAAGTATGTAACGGGCAAAAGGAAGCATCACCCCATAAAGTATATATATTCTTGATCAGTATCAACATCCGAGTCGATTGAGCCATTTTCGTCTGCTGTCCGTCCGTCCGTCCGTCTATATGAACGGGTCGATCTCAGCAATTATAAGAGCTAGAGACTATAAATTTGACAAGAAAATTCCTTTATACCACAATCAAGTTTATTTTAAATTTTTAAAAGCTCCCCCATTTCCATTGCAAAACAAAAAAAAACGAATATTGGCCACATTTTTCATCGTAGACACCTCTAACTGATCAGATGCGTAAAGAATATTATATAGAAGGAATGCTGAAAGTTTCATCAAGATCGGCTAAAAAATAAGACAGATAATCAGAATAGAAATTTAAGTATTTTTTCCATTGAATCGTTGGGCTTTACGGGCAGGCCATGTGTGCGAGCGAGACTGAGAACGACTGCAGTACATGCAGAAGTAAATGAAGCGACGTAATACTCAGCTTTTGTTCGAGTGTGTATACATATGCAAAATCTTCGTCCTATAAGTATGCAAAGACTTCATTTGCGAAATGAGAGTTTCAAAATATTATTTTTTAAATACTTGTTATGTACTTGCTTCTATTAAATCAATAGACTTATCAAAATACTTTTATTATAGAACCCTTTACAGAGTATTATACTGCCGGTTACGGTCGACTGTAGCCTTTTTACACTCTGTACAGGGATATATTAGTTTTGTGCAAAAAGTATGTAACGGGCAAAAGGAAGCATCACCCCATAAAGTATATATATTCTTGATCAGTATCAACATCCGAGTCGATTGAGCCATTTTCGTCTGCTGTCCGTCCGTCCGTCCGTCTATATGAACGGGTCGATCTCAGCAATTATAAGAGCTAGAGACTATAAATTTGACAAGAAAATTCCTTTATACCACAATCAAGTTTATTTTAAATTTTTAAAAGCTCCCCCATTTCCATCGCAAAACGAAAAAAACGAATATTGGCCACATTTTTCATCGTAGACACCTCTAACTGATCAGATGCGTAAAGAATATTATATAGAAGGAATGCTGAAAGTTTCATCAAGATCGGCTAAAAAATAAGACAGATAATCAGAATAGAAATTTAAGTATTTTTTCCATTGAATCGTTGGGCTTTACGGGCAGGCCATGTGTGCGAGCGAGACTGAGAACGACTGCAGTACATGCAGAAGTAAATGAAGCGACGTAATACTCAGCTTTTGTTCGAGTGTGTATACATATGCAAAATCTTCGTCCTATAAGTATGCAAAGACTTCATTTGCGAAATGAGAGTTTCAAAATATTATTTTTTAAATACTTGTTATGTACTTGCTTCTATTAAATCAATAGACTTATCAAAATACTTTTATTATAGAACCTTTTACAGAGTATTATACTGCCGGTTACGGTCGACTGTAGCCTTTTTACACTCTGTACAGGGATATATTAGTTTTGTGCAAAAAGTATGTAACGGGCAAAAGGAAGCATCACCCCATAAAGTATATATATTCTTGATCAGTATCAACATCCGAGTCGATTGAGCCATTTTCGTCTGCTGTCCGTCCGTCCGTCCGTCTATATGAACGGGTCGATCTCAGCAATTATAAGAGCTAGAGACTATAAATTTGACAAGAAAATTCCTTTATACCACAATCAAGTTTATTTTAAATTTTAAAAAGCTCCCCCATTTCCATTGCAAAACGAAAAAAACGAATATTGGCCACATTTTTCATCGTAGACACCTCTAACTGATCAGATGCGTAAAGAATATTATATAGAAGGAATGCTGAAAGTTTCATCAAGATCGGCTAAAAAATAAGACAGATAATCAGAATAGAAATTTAAGTATTTTTTCCATTGAATCGTTGGGCTTTACGGGCAGGCCATGTGTGCGAGCGAGACTGAGAACGACTGCAGTACATGCAGAAGTAAATGAAGCGACGTAATACTCAGCTTTTGTTCGAGTGTGTATACATATGCAAAATCTTCGTCCTATAAGTATGCAAAGACTTCATTTGCGAAATGAGAGTTTCAAAATATTATTTTTTAAATACTTGTTATGTACTTGCTTCTATTAAATCAATAGACTTATCAAAATACTTTTATTATAGAACCTTTTACAGAGTATTATACTGCCGGTTACGGTCGACTGTAGCCTTTTTACACTCTGTACAGGGATATATTAGTTTTGTGCAAAAAGTATGTAACGGGCAAAAGGAAGCATCACCCCATAAAGTATATATATTCTTGATCAGTATCAACATCCGAGTCGATTGAGCCATTTTCGTCTGCTGTCCGTCCGTCCGTCCGTCTATATGAACGGGTCGATCTCAGCAATTATAAGAGCTAGAGACTATAAATTTGACAAGAAAATTCCTTTATACCACAATCAAGTTTATTTTAAATTTTAAAAAGCTCCCCCATTTCCATTGCAAAACGAAAAAAAACGAATATTGGCCACATTTTTCATCGTAGACACCTCTAACTGATCAGATGCGTAAAGAATATTATATAGAAGGAATGCTGAAAGTTTCATCAAGATCGGCTAAAAAATAAGACAGATAATCAGAATAGAAATTTAAGTATTTTTTCCATTGAATCGTTGGGCTTTACGGGCAGGCCATGTGTGCGAGCGAGACTGAGAACGACTGCAGTACATGCAGAAGTAAATGAAGCGACGTAATACTCAGCTTTTGTTCGAGTGTGTATACATATGCAAAATCTTCGTCCTATAAGTATGCAAAGACTTCATTTGCGAAATGAGAGTTTCAAAATATTATTTTTTAAATACTTGTTATGTACTTGCTTCTATTAAATCAATAGACTTATCAAAATACTTTTATTATAGAACCTTTTACAGAGTATTATACTGCCGGTTACGGTCGACTGTAGCCTTTTTACACTCTGTACAGGGATATATTAGTTTTGTGCAAAAAGTATGTAACGGGCAAAAGGAAGCATCACCCCATAAAGTATATATATTCTTGATCAGTATCAACATCCGAGTCGATTGAGCCATTTTCGTCTGCTGTCCGTCCGTCCGTCCGTCTATATGAACGGGTCGATCTCAGCAATTATAAGAGCTAGAGACTATAAATTTGACAAGAAAATTCCTTTATACCACAATCAAGTTTATTTTAAATTTTAAAAAGCTCCCCCATTTCCATTGCAAAACGAAAAAAAAACGAATATTGGCCACATTTTTCATCGTAGACACCTCTAACTGATCAGATGCGTAAAGAATATTATATAGAAGGAATGCTGAAAGTTTCATCAAGATCGGCTAAAAAATAAGACAGATAATCAGAATAGAAATTTAAGTATTTTTTCCATTGAATCGTTGGGCTTTACGGGCAGGCCATGTGTGCGAGCGAGACTGAGAACGACTGCAGTACATGCAGAAGTAAATGAAGCGACGTAATACTCAGCTTTTGTTCGAGTGTGTATACATATGCAAAATCTTCGTCCTATAAGTATGCAAAGACTTCATTTGCGAAATGAGAGTTTCAAAATATTATTTTTTAAATACTTGTTATGTACTTGCTTCTATTAAATCAATAGACTTATCAAAATACTTTTATTATAGAACCTTTTACAGAGTATTATACTGCCGGTTACGGTCGACTGTAGCCTTTTTACACTCTGTACAGGGATATATTAGTTTTGTGCAAAAAGTATGTAACGGGCAAAAGGAAGCATCACCCCATAAAGTATATATATTCTTGATCAGTATCAACATCCGAGTCGATTGAGCCATTTTCGTCTGCTGTCCGTCCGTCCGTCCGTCTATATGAACGGGTCGATCTCAGCAATTATAAGAGCTAGAGACTATAAATTTGACAAGAAAATTCCTTTATACCACAATCAAGTTTATTTTAAATTTTAAAAAGCTCCCCCATTTCCATTGCAAAACGAAAAAAACGAATATTGGCCACATTTTTCATCGTAGACACCTCTAACTGATCAGATGCGTAAAGAATATTATATAGAAGGAATGCTGAAAGTTTCATCAAGATCGGCTAAAAAATAAGACAGATAATCAGAATAGAAATTTAAGTATTTTTTCCATTGAATCGTTGGGCTTTACGGGCAGGCCATGTGTGCGAGCGAGACTGAGAACGACTGCAGTACATGCAGAAGTAAATGAAGCGACGTAATACTCAGCTTTTGTTCGAGTGTGTATACATATGCAAAATCTTCGTCCTATAAGTATGCAAAGACTTCATTTGCGAAATGAGAGTTTCAAAATATTATTTTTTAAATACTTGTTATGTACTTGCTTCTATTAAATCAATAGACTTATCAAAATACTTTTATTATAGAACCTTTTACAGAGTATTATACTGCCGGTTACGGTCGACTGTAGCCTTTTTACACTCTGTACAGGGATATATTAGTTTTGTGCAAAAAGTATGTAACGGGCAAAAGGAAGCATCACCCCATAAAGTATATATATTCTTGATCAGTATCAACATCCGAGTCGATTGAGCCATTTTCGTCTGCTGTCCGTCCGTCCGTCCGTCTATATGAACGGGTCGATCTCAGCAATTATAAGAGCTAGAGACTATAAATTTGACAAGAAAATTCCTTTATACCACAATCAAGTTTATTTTAAATTTTTAAAAGCTCCCCCATTTCCATCGCAAAACGAAAAAAACGAATATTGGCCACATTTTTCATCGTAGACACCTCTAACTGATCAGATGCGTAAAGAATATTATATAGAAGGAATGCTGAAAGTTTCACCAATCAAGATCGGCTAAAAAATAAGACAGATAATCAGAATAGAAATTTAAGTATTTTTTTTTTTTTTTTTTTTTTTTTTTTTTTGGGGGGGCCTTTTTTGGGGGGGGGGTTAAAAAAGGTTTTTTTTTTTTGAAAAAAAAAAAAAGGGGCTTAATTTTTTGCTTTTGTTTGAGTGTGTATACATATGCAAAATCTTCGTCCTATAAGTATGCAAAGACTTCATTTGCGAAATGAGAGTTTCAAAATATTATTTTTTAAATACTTGTTATGTACTTGCTTCTATTAAATCAATAGACTTATCAAAATACTTTTATTATAGAACCTTTTACAGAGTATTATACTGCCGGTTACGGTCGACTGTAGCCTTTTTACACTCTGTACAGGGATATATTAGTTTTGTGCAAAAAGTATGTAACGGGCAAAAGGAAGCATCACCCCATAAAGTATATATATTCTTGATCAGTATCAACATCCGAGTCGATTGAGCCATTTTCGTCTGCTGTCCGTCCGTCCGTCCGTCTATATGAACGGGTCGATCTCAGCAATTATAAGAGCTAGAGACTATAAATTTGACAAGAAAATTCCTTTATACCACAATCAAGTTTATTTTAAATTTTAAAAAGCTCCCCCATTTCCATTGCAAAACGAAAAAAACGAATATTGGCCACATTTTTCATCGTAGACACCTCTAACTGATCAGATGCGTAAAGAATATTATATAGAAGGAATGCTGAAAGTTTCATCAAGATCGGCTAAAAAATAAGACAGATAATCAGAATAGAAATTTAAGTATTTTTTCCATTGAATCGTTGGGCTTTACGGGCAGGCCATGTGTGCGAGCGAGACTGAGAACGACTGCAGTACATGCAGAAGTAAATGAAGCGACGTAATACTCAGCTTTTGTTCGAGTGTGTATACATATGCAAAATCTTCGTCCTATAAGTATGCAAAGACTTCATTTGCGAAATGAGAGTTTCAAAATATTATTTTTTAAATACTTGTTATGTACTTGCTTCTATTAAATCAATAGACTTATCAAAATACTTTTATTATAGAACCTTTTACAGAGTATTATACTGCCGGTTACGGTCGACTGTAGCCTTTTTACACTCTGTACAGGGATATATTAGTTTTGTGCAAAAAGTATGTAACGGGCAAAAGGAAGCATCACCCCATAAAGTATTTATATTCTTGATCAGTATCAACATCCGAGTCGATTGAGCCATTTTCGTCTGCTGTCCGTCCGTCCGTCCGTCTATATGAACGGGTCGATCTCAGCAATTATAAGAGCTAGAGACTATGAATTTGACAAGAAAATTCCCTTATACCACAATCAAGTTTATTTTAAATTTTTAAAAGCCTCCCCATTTCCATTGCAAAACGAAAAAAAACGAATATTGGCCACATTTTTCATCGTAGACACCTCTAACTGATCAGATGCGTAAAGAATATTATATAGAAGGAATGCTGAAAGTTTCATCAAGATCGGCTAAAAAATAAGACAGATAATCAGAATAGAAATTTAAGTATTTTTTCCATTGAATCGTTGGGCTTTACGGGCAGGCCATGTGTGCGAGCGAGACTGAGAACGACTGCAGTACATGCAGAAGTAAATGAAGCGACGTAATACTCAGCTTTTGTTCGAGTGTGTATACATATGCAAAATCTTCGTCCTATAAGTATGCAAAGACTTCATTTGCGAAATGAGAGTTTCAAAATATTATTTTTTAAATACTTGTTATGTACTTGCTTCTATTAAATCAATAGACTTATCAAAATACTTTTATTATAGAACCTTTTACAGAGTATTATACTGCCGGTTACGGTCGACTGTAGCCTTTTTACACTCTGTACAGGGATATATTAGTTTTGTGCAAAAAGTATGTAACGGGCAAAAGGAAGCATCACCCCATAAAGTATATATATTCTTGATCAGTATCAACATCCGAGTCGATTGAGCCATTTTCGTCTGCTGTCCGTCCGTCCGTCCGTCTATATGAACGGGTCGATCTCAGCAATTATAAGAGCTAGAGACTATAAATTTGACAAGAAAATTCCCTTATACCACAATCAAGTTTATTTTAAATTTTTAAAAGCTCCCCCATTTCCATCGCAAAACGAAAAAAACGAATATTGGCCACATTTTTCATCGTAGACACCTCTAACTGATCAGATGCGTAAAGAATATTATATAGAAGGAATGCTGAAAGTTTCATCAAGATCGGCTAAAAAATAAGACAGATAATCAGAATAGAAATTTAAGTATTTTTTCCATTGAATCGTTGGGCTTTACGGGCAGGCCATGTGTGCGAGCGAGACTGAGAACGACTGCAGTACATGCAGAAGTAAATGAAGCGACGTAATACTCAGCTTTTGTTCGAGTGTGTATACATATGCAAAATCTTCGTCCTATAAGTATGCAAAGACTTCATTTGCGAAATGAGAGTTTCAAAATATTATTTTTTAAATACTTGTTATGTACTTGCTTCTATTAAATCAATAGACTTATCAAAATACTTTTATTATAGAACCTTTTACAGAGTATTATACTGCCGGTTACGGTCGACTGTAGCCTTTTTACACTCTGTACAGGGATATATTAGTTTTGTGCAAAAAGTATGTAACGGGCAAAAGGAAGCATCACCCCATAAAGTATATATATTCTTGATCAGTATCTAACATCCGAGTCGATTGAGCCATTTTCGTCTGCTGTCCGTCCGTCCGTCCGTCTATATGAACGGGTCGATCTCAGCAATTATAAGAGCTAGAGACTATAAATTTGACAAGAAAATTCCCTTATACCACAATCAAGTTTATTTTAAATTTTTAAAAGCCTCCCCATTTCCATCGCAAAACGAAAAAAACGAATATTGGCCACATTTTTCATCGTAGACACCTCTAACTGATCAGATGCGTAAAGAATATTATATAGAAGGAATGCTGAAAGTTTCATCAAGATCGGCTAAAAAATAAGACAGATAATCAGAATAGAAATTTAAGTATTTTTTCCATTGAATCGTTGGGCTTTACGGGCAGGCCATGTGTGCGAGCGAGACTGAGAACGACTGCAGTACATGCAGAAGTAAATGAAGCGACGTAATACTCAGCTTTTGTTCGAGTGTGTATACATATGCAAAATCTTCGTCCTATAAGTATGCAAAGACTTCATTTGCGAAATGAGAGTTTCAAAATATTATTTTTTAAATACTTGTTATGTACTTGCTTCTATTAAATCAATAGACTTATCAAAATACTTTTATTATAGAACCTTTTACAGAGTATTATACTGCCGGTTACGGTCGACTGTAGCCTTTTTACACTCTGTACAGGGATATATTAGTTTTGTGCAAAAAGTATGTAACGGGCAAAAGGAAGCATCACCCCATAAAGTATATATATTCTTGATCAGTATCAACATCCGAGTCGATTGAGCCATTTTCGTCTGCTGTCCGTCCGTCCGTCCGTCTATATGAACGGGTCGATCTCAGCAATTATAAGAGCTAGAGACTATGAATTTGACAAGAAAATTCCCTTATACCACAATCAAGTTTATTTTAAATTTTTAAAAGCCTCCCCATTTCCATCGCAAAACGAAAAAAACGAATATTGGCCACATTTTTCATCGTAGACACCTCTAACTGATCAGATGCGTAAAGAATATTATATAGAAGGAATGCTGAAAGTTTCATCAAGATCGGCTAAAAAATAAGACAGATAATCAGAATAGAAATTTAAGTATTTTTTCCATTGAATCGTTGGGCTTTACGGGCAGGCCATGTGTGCGAGCGAGACTGAGAACGACTGCAGTACATGCAGAAGTAAATGAAGCGACGTAATACTCAGCTTTTGTTCGAGTGTGTATACATATGCAAAATCTTCGTCCTATAAGTATGCAAAGACTTCATTTGCGAAATGAGAGTTTCAAAATATTATTTTTTAAATACTTGTTATGTACTTGCTTCTATTAAATCAATAGACTTATCAAAATACTTTTATTATAGAACCTTTTACAGAGTATTATACTGCCGGTTACGGTCGACTGTAGCCTTTTTACACTCTGTACAGGGATATATTAGTTTTGTGCAAAAAGTATGTAACGGGCAAAAGGAAGCATCACCCCATAAAGTATATATATTCTTGATCAGTATCAACATCCGAGTCGATTGAGCCATTTTCGTCTGCTGTCCGTCCGTCCGTCCGTCTATATGAACGGGTCGATCTCAGCAATTATAAGAGCTAGAGACTATAAATTTGACAAGAAAATTCCTTTATACCACAATCAAGTCTTATTTTAAATTTTAAAAAGCTCCCCCATTTCCCTTTGCAAAACGAAAAAAACGAATATTGGCCACATTTTTCATCGTAGACACCTCTAACTGATCAGATGCGTAAAGAATATTATATAGAAGGAATGCCTGAAAGTTTCATCAAGATCGGCTAAAAAAATGAACAGATAATCAGAATAGAAATATAAAGTATTTTTTCCATTGAATCGTTGGGCTTTACGGGCAGGCAGCCAGGCGAGCGAGACTGAGAACGACTGCAGTACATGCAGAAGTAAATGAAGCGACGAATAATACTCAGCTTTTGTTCGAGTGTGTATACATATGCAAAATCTTCGTCCTATAAGTATGCAAAGACTTCATTTGCGAAATGAGAGTTTCAAAATATTATTTTTTAAATACTTGTTATGTACTTGCTTTCTTTTAAATTAATAGACTTTTCAAAATACTTTTATTATAGAACCCTTTACAGAGTATTATCCTGCCGGTTACGGTCGACTGTAGCCTTTTTACACTCTGTACAGGGATATATTAGTTTTGTGCAAAAAGTATGTAACGGGCAAAAGGAAGCATCACCCCATAAAGTATATATATTCTTGATCAGTATCAACATCCGAGTCGATTGAGCCATTTTCGTCTGCTGTCCGTCCGTCCGTCCGTCTATATGAACGGGTCGATCTCAGCAATTATAAGAGCTAGAGACTATAAATTTGACAAGAAAATTCCTTTATACCACAATCAAGTTTATTTTAAATTTTAAAAAGCTCCCCCATTTCCTTTGCAAAACGAAAAAAACGAATATTGGCCACATTTTTCATCGTAGACACCTCTAACTGATCAGATGCGTAAAGAATATTATATAGAAGGAATGCTGAAAGTTTCATCAAGATCGGCTAAAAAATAAGACAGATAATCAGAATAGAAATTTAAGTATTTTTTCCATTGAATCGTTGGGCTTTACGGGCAGGCCATGTGTGCGAGCGAGACTGAGAACGACTGCAGTACATGCAGAAGTAAATGAAGCGACGTAATACTCAGCTTTTGTTCGAGTGTGTATACATATGCAAAATCTTCGTCCTATAAGTATGCAAAGACTTCATTTGCGAAATGAGAGTTTCAAAATATTATTTTTTAAATACTTGTTATGTACTTGCTTCTATTAAATCAATAGACTTATCAAAATACTTTTATTATAGAACCCTTTACAGAGTATTATCCTGCCGGTTACGGTCGACTGTAGCCTTTTTACACTCTGTACAGGGATATATTAGTTTTGTGCAAAAAGTATGTAACGGGCAAAAGGAAGCATCACCCCATAAAGTATATATATTCTTGATCAGTATCAACATCCGAGTCGATTGAGCCATTTTCGTCTGCTGTCCGTCCGTCCGTCCGTCTATATGAACGGGTCGATCTCAGCAATTATAAGAGCTAGAGACTATAAATTTGACAAGAAAATTCCTTTATACCACAATCAAGTTTATTTTAAATTTTAAAAAGCTCCCCCATTTCCTTCGCAAAACGAAAAAAACGAATATTGGCCACATTTTTCATCGTAGACACCTCTAACTGATCAGATGCGTAAAGAATATTATATAGAAGGAATGCTGAAAGTTTCATCAAGATCGGCTAAAAAATAAGACAGATAATCAGAATAGAAATTTAAGTATTTTTTCCATTGAATCGTTGGGCTTTACGGGCAGGCCATGTGTGCGAGCGAGACTGAGAACGACTGCAGTACATGCAGAAGTAAATGAAGCGACGTAATACTCAGCTTTTGTTCGAGTGTGTATACATATGCAAAATCTTCGTCCTATAAGTATGCAAAGACTTCATTTGCGAAATGAGAGTTTCAAAATATTATTTTTTAAATACTTGTTATGTACTTGCTTCTATTAAATCAATAGACTTATCAAAATACTTTTATTATAGAACCCTTTACAGAGTATTATCCTGCCGGTTACGGTCGACTGTAGCCTTTTTACACTCTGTACAGGGATATATTAGTTTTGTGCAAAAAGTATGTAACGGGCAAAAGGAAGCATCACCCCATAAAGTATATATATTCTTGATCAGTATCAACATCCGAGTCGATTGAGCCATTTTCGTCTGCTGTCCGTCCGTCCGTCCGTCTATATGAACGGGTCGATCTCAGCAATTATAAGAGCTAGAGACTATAAATTTGACAAGAAAATTCCTTTATACCACAATCAAGTTTATTTTAAATTTTAAAAAGCTCCCCCATTTCCATTGCAAAACGAAAAAAACGAATATTGGCCACATTTTTCATCGTAGACACCTCTAACTGATCAGATGCGTAAAGAATATTATATAGAAGGAATGCTGAAAGTTTCATCAAGATCGGCTAAAAAATAAGACAGATAATCAGAATAGAAATTTAAGTATTTTTTCCATTGAATCGTTGGGCTTTACGGGCAGGCCATGTGTGCGAGCGAGACTGAGAACGACTGCAGTACATGCAGAAGTAAATGAAGCGACGTAATACTCAGCTTTTGTTCGAGTGTGTATACATATGCAAAATCTTCGTCCTATAAGTATGCAAAGACTTCATTTGCGAAATGAGAGTTTCAAAATATTATTTTTTAAATACTTGTTATGTACTTGCTTCTATTAAATCAATAGACTTATCAAAATACTTTTATTATAGAACCCTTTACAGAGTATTATCCTGCCGGTTACGGTCGACTGTAGCCTTTTTACACTCTGTACAGGGATATATTAGTTTTGTGCAAAAAGTATGTAACGGGCAAAAGGAAGCATCACCCCATAAAGTATATATATTCTTGATCAGTATCAACATCCGAGTCGATTGAGCCATTTTCGTCTGCTGTCCGTCCGTCCGTCCGTCTATATGAACGGGTCGATCTCAGCAATTATAAGAGCTAGAGACTATAAATTTGACAAGAAAATTCCTTTATACCACAATCAAGTTTATTTTAAATTTTAAAAAGCTCCCCCATTTCCATTGCAAAACGAAAAAAACGAATATTGGCCACATTTTTCATCGTAGACACCTCTAACTGATCAGATGCGTAAAGAATATTATATAGAAGGAATGCTGAAAGTTTCATCAAGATCGGCTAAAAAATAAGACAGATAATCAGAATAGAAATTTAAGTATTTTTTCCATTGAATCGTTGGGCTTTACGGGCAGGCCATGTGTGCGAGCGAGACTGAGAACGACTGCAGTACATGCAGAAGTAAATGAAGCGACGTAATACTCAGCTTTTGTTCGAGTGTGTATACATATGCAAAATCTTCGTCCTATAAGTATGCAAAGACTTCATTTGCGAAATGAGAGTTTCAAAATATTATTTTTTAAATACTTGTTATGTACTTGCTTTCTTTTTAAATCAATAGATTTTTCAAAATACTTTTATTATAGAACCCTTTACAGAGTATTATCCTGCCGGTTACGGTCGACTGTAGCCTTTTTACACTCTGTACAGGGATATATTAGTTTTGTGCAAAAAGTATGTAACGGGCAAAAGGAAGCATCACCCCATAAAGTATATATATTCTTGATCAGTATCAACATCCGAGTCGATTGAGCCATTTTCGTCTGCTGTCCGTCCGTCCGTCCGTCTATATGAACGGGTCGATCTCAGCAATTATAAGAGCTAGAGACTATAAATTTGACAAGAAAATTCCTTTATACCACAATCAAGTTTATTTTAAATTTTTAAAAGCTCCCCATTTCCTCATCGCAAAACGAAAAAAACGAATATTGGCCACATTTTTCATCGTAGACACCTCTAACTGATCAGATGCGTAAAGAATATTATATAGAAGGAATGCTGAAAGTTTCATCAAGATCGGGTTAAAAAATAAGACAGATAATCAGAATAGAAATTTAAGTATTTTTTCCATTGAATCGTTGGGCTTTACGGGCAGGCCATGTGTGCGAGCGAGACTGAGAACGACTGCAGTACATGCAGAAGTAAATGAAGCGACATAATACTCAGCTTTTGTTCGAGTGTGTATACATATGCAAAATCTTCGTCCTATAAGTATGCAAAGACTTCATTTGCGAAATGAGAGTTTCAAAATATTATTTTTTAAATACTTGTTATGTACTTGCTTCTATTAAATCAATAGACTTATCAAAATACTTTTATTATAGAACCCTTTACAGAGTATTATCCTGCCGGTTACGGTCGACTGTAGCCTTTTTTACACTCTGTACAGGGATATATTAGTTTTGTGCAAAAAGTATGTAACGGGCAAAAGGAAGCATCACCCCATAAAGTATATATATTCTTGATCAGTATCAACATCCGAGTCGATTGAGCCATTTTCGTCTGCTGTCCGTCCGTCCGTCCGTCTATATGAACGGGTCGATCTCAGCAATTATAAGAGCTAGAGACTATAAATTTGACAAGAAAATTCCTTTATACCACAATCAAGTTTATTTTAAATTTTTAAATAGCTCCCCCCATTTCCATCGCAAAACGAAAAAAACGAATATTGGCCACATTTTTCATCGTAGACACCTCTAACTGATCAGATGCGTAAAGAATATTATATAGAAGGAATGCTGAAAGTTTCATCAAGATCGGTTAAAAAATAAGACAGATAATCAGAATAGAAATTTAAGTATTTTTTCCATTGAATCGTTGGGCTTTACGGGCAGGCCATGTGTGCGAGCGAGACTGAGAACGACTGCAGTACATGCAGAAGTAAATGAAGCGACGTAATACTCAGCTTTTGTTCGAGTGTGTATACATATGCAAAATCTTCGTCCTATAAGTATGCAAAGACTTCATTTGCGAAATGAGAGTTTCAAAATATTATTTTTTAAATACTTGTTATGTACTTGCTTTTTTTAAATAAAAAAACTTTTTAAAATATTTTTATTATAGAACCCTTTACAGAGTATTATCCTGCCGGTTACGGTCGACTGTAGCCTTTTTACACTCTGTACAGGGATATATTAGTTTTGTGCAAAAAGTATGTAACGGGCAGAAAGGAAAGCATCACCCCATAAAGTATATATATTCTTGATCAGTATCAACATCCGAGTCGATTGAGCCATTTTCGTCTGCTGTCCGTCCGTCCCCGTCTATATGAACGGGTCGATCTCAGCAATTATAAGAGCTAGAGACTATAAATTTGACAAGAAAATTCCTTTATACCACAATCAAATTTATTTTAAATTTTAAATAGCTCCCCCATTTCCATCGCAAAACGAAGAAAACCAATATTGGCCACATTTTTCAACGTAGACGCCTCTAACTGATCAGATGCGTAAAGAATATTATATAGAAGGAATGCTGAAAGTTTCATCAAGATCGGTTAATAAATAAGACAGATAATCAGAATAGAAATATAAGTATTTTTTCCATTGAATCGTTGGGCTTTACGGGCAGGCCATGCATAAGCAAAATATATATAGAAGACTAAAGTTTCACAAACTAATAAATGCACGATAACAGATGGAAACATAAGTATTTTTTCCACTGAATCGTTGGGCTTTACGGGCGGGCCATGTGTGCGAGCGAGACTGAGAACGACTGCAGTACATGCAGAAGTAAATGAAGCGACGTAATACTCAGCTTTTGTTCGAGTGTGTATACATATGCAAAATCTTCGTCCTATAAGTATGCAAAGACTTCATTTGCGAAATGAGAGTTTCAAAATATTATTTTTTAAATACTTGTTATGTACTTCTTCTTGCTTCTATTAAATCAATAGACTTATCAAAATACTTTTATTATAGAACCCTTTACAGAGTATTATCCTGCCGGTTACGGTCGACTGTAGCCTTTTTACACTCTGTACAGGGATATATTAGTTTTGTGCAAAAAGTATGTAACGGGCAAAAGGAAGCATCACCCCATAAAGTATATATATTCTTGATCAGTATCAACATCCGAGTCGATTGAGCCATTTTCGTCTGCTGTCCGTCCGTCTGTCCGTCTATATGAACGGGTCGATCTCAGCAATTATAAGAGCTAGAGACTATAAATTTGACAAGAAAATTCCTTTATACCACAATCAAATTTATTTTAAATTTTAAATAGCTCCCCCATTTCCATCGCAAAACGAAGAAAACCAATATTGGCCACATTTTTCAACGTAGACGCCTCTAACTGATCAGATGCGTAAAGAATATTATATAGAAGGAATGCTGAAAGTTTCATCAAGATCGGTTAATAAATAAGACAGATAATCAGAATAGAAATATAAGTATTTTTTCCATTGAATCGTTGGGTTTTTGGGGGGGGGGTTTTTTGGGGGGGAAAGGGAAAAGGACTGCAGTATTTGCAAAAGTAAATGAAGCGACGTAATACTCAGCTTTTGTTCGAGTGTGTGGTATACATATGCAAAATCTTCGTCCTATAAGTATGCAAAGACTTCATTTGCGAAAATGAGAGTTTCAAAATATTATTTTTTAAATACTTGTTATGTACTTGCTTCTAGTAAATCAATAGACTTATCAAAATACTTTTATTATAGAACCCTTTACAGAGTATTATCCTGCCGGGTTACGGTCGACTGTAGCCTTTTTACACTCTGTACAGGGATATATTAGTTTTGTGCAAAAAGTATGTAACGGGCAAAAGGAAGCATCACCCCATAAAGTATATATATTCTTGATCAGTATCAACATCCGAGTCGATTGAGCCATTTTCGTCTGCTGTCCGTCCGTCTGTCCGTCTATATGAACGGGTCGATCTCAGCAATTATAAGAGCTAGAGACTATAAATTTGACAAGAAAATTCCTTTATACCACAATCAAATTTATTTTAAATTTTAAATAGCTCCCCCATTTCCATCGCAAAACGAAGAAAACCAATATTGGCCACATTTTTCAACGTAGACGCCTCTAACTGATCAGATGCGTAAAGAATATTATATAGAAGGAATGCTGAAAGTTTCATCAAGATCGGTTAATAAATAAGACAGATAATCAGAATAGAAATATAAGTATTTTTTCCATTGAATCGTTGGGCTTTACGGGCAGGCCATGTGTGCGAGCGAGACTGAGAACGACTGCAGTACATGCAGAAGTAAATGAAGCGACGTAATACTCAGCTTTTGTTCGAGTGTGTATACATATGCAAAATCTTCGTCCTATAAGTATGCAAAGACTTCATTTGCGAAATGAGAGTTTCAAAATATTATTTTTTAAATACTTGTTATGTACTTGCTTCTAGTAAATCAATAGACTTATCAAAATACTTTTATTATAGAACCCTTTACAGAGTATTATCCTGCCGGTTACGGTCGACTGTAGCCTTTTTACACTCTGTACAGGGATATATTAGTTTTGTGCGTGCAAAAGTATGTAACGGGCAAAAGGAAGCATCACCCCATAAAGTATATATATTCTTGATCAGTATCAACATCCGAGTCGATAGAGCCATTTTCGTCTGCTGTCCGTCCGTCTGTCCGTCTATATGAACGGGTCGATCTCAGCAATTATAAGAGCTAGAGACTATAAATTTGACAAGAAAATTCCTTTATACCACAATCAAATTTATTTTAAATTTTAAATAGCTCCCCCATTTCTCATCGCAAAACGAAGAAAACCAATATTGGCCACATTTTTCAACGTAGACGCCTCTAACTGATCAGATGCGTAAAGAATATTATATAGAAGGAATGCTGAAAGTTTCATCAAGATCGGTTAATAAATAAGACAGATAATCAGAATGGAAATATAAGTATTTTTTCCATTGAATCGTTGGGCTTTACGGGCAGGCCATGTGTGCGAGCGAGACTGAGAACGACTGCAGTACATGCAGAAGTAAATGAAGCGACGTAATACTCAGCTTTTGTTCGAGTGTGTATACATATGCAAAATCTTCGTCCTATAAGTATGCAAAGACTTCATTTGCGAAATGAGAGTTTCAAAATATTATTTTTTAAATACTTGTTATGTACTTGCTTCTAGTAAATCAATAGACTTATCAAAATACTTTTATTATAGAACCCTTTACAGAGTATTATCCTGCCGGTTACGGTCGACTGTAGCCTTTTTTACACTCTGTACAGGGATATATTAGTTTTGTGCAAAAAGTATGTAACGGGCAAAAGGAAGCATCACCCCATAAAGTATATATATTCTTGATCAGTATCAACATCCGAGTCGATTGAGCCATTTTCGTCTGCTGTCCGTCCTCTGTCCGTCTATATGAACGGGTCGATCTCAGCAATTATAAGAGCTAGAGACTATAAATTTGACAAGAAAATTCCTTTATACCACAATCAAATTTATTTTAAATTTTAAATAGCTCCCCCATTTCTATCGCAAAACGAAGAAAACCAATATTGGCCACATTTTTCAACGTAGACGCCTCTAACTGATCAGATGCGTAAAGAATATTATATAGAAGGAATGCTGAAAGTTTCATCAAGATCGGTTAATAAATAAGACAGATAATCAGAATGGAAATATAAGTATTTTTTCCATTGAATCGTTGGGCTTTACGGGCAGGCCATGTGTGCGAGCGAGACTGAGAACGACTGCAGTACATGCAGAAGTAAATGAAGCGACGTAATACTCAGCTTTTGTTCGAGTGTGTATACATATGCAAAATCTTCGTCCTATAAGTATGCAAAGACTTCATTTGCGAAATGAGAGTTTCAAAATATTATTTTTTAAATACTTGTTATGTACTTGCTTCTATAAATCAATAGACTTATCAAAATACTTTTATTATAGAACCCTTTACAGAGTATTATCCTGCCGGTTACGGTCGACTGTAGCCTTTTTACACTCTGTACAGGGATATATTAGTTTTGTGCAAAAAGTATGTAACGGGCAAAAGGAAGCATCACCCCATAAAGTATATATATTCTTGATCAGTATCAACATCCGAGTCGATTGAGCCATTTTCGTCTGCTGTCCGTCCGTCCGTCCGTCTATATGAACGGGTCGATCTCAGCAATTATAAGAGCTAGAGACTATAAATTTGACAAGAAAATTCCTTTATACCACAATCAAATTTATTTTAAATTTTAAATAGCTCCCCCATTTCTATCGCAAAACGAAGAAAACCAATATTGGCCACATTTTTTAACGTAGACGCCTCTAACTGATCAGATGCGTAAAGAATATTATATAGAAGGAATGCTGAAAGTTTCATCAAGATCGGTTAATAAATAAGACAGATAATCAGAATGGAAATATAAGTATTTTTTCCATTGAATCGTTGGGCTTTACGGGCAGGCCATGTGTGCGAGCGAGACTGAGAACGACTGCAGTACATGCAGAAGTAAATGAAGCGACGTAATACTCAGCTTTTGTTCGAGTGTGTATACATATGCAAAATCTTCGTCCTATAAGTATGCAAAGACTTCATTTGCGAAATGAGAGTTTCAAAATATTATTTTTTAAATACTTGTTATGTACTTGCTTCTAGTAAATCAATAGACTTATCAAAATACTTTTATTATAGAACCCTTTACAGAGTATTATCCTGCCGGTTACGGTCGACTGTAGCCTTTTTACACTCTGTACAGGGATATATTAGTTTTGTGCAAAAAGTATGTAACGGGCAAAAGGAAGCATCACCCCATAAAGTATATATATTCTTGATCAGTATCAACATCCGAGTCGATTGAGCCATTTTCGTCTGCTGTCCGTCCGTCTGTCCGTCTATATGAACGGGTCGATCTCAGCAATTATAAGAGCTAGAGACTATAAATTTGACAAGAAAATTCCTTTATACCACAATCAAATTTATTTTAAATTTTAAATAGCTCCCCCATTTCTATCGCAAAACGAAGAAAACCAATATTGGCCACATTTTTCAACGTAGACGCCTCTAACTGATCAGATGCGTAAAAGAATATTATATAGAAGGAATGCTGAAAGTTTCATCAAGATCGGTTAATAAATAAGACAGATAATCAGAATGGAAATATAAGTATTTTTTCCATTGAATCGTTGGGCTTTACGGGCAGGCCATGTGTGCGAGCGAGACTGAGAACGACTGCAGTACATGCAGAAGTAAATGAAGCGACGTAATACTCAGCTTTTGTTCGAGTGTGTATACATATGCAAAATCTTCGTCCTATAAGTATGCAAAGACTTCATTTGCGAAATGAGAGTTTCAAAATATTATTTTTTAAATACTTGTTATGAATACTTTGACACCTTTACAGAGTATTATCCTGCCGGTTACGGTCGACTGTAGCCTTTTTACACTCTGTACAGGGATATATTAGTTTTGTGCAAAAAGTATGTAACGGGCAAAAGGAAGCATCACCCCATAAAGTATATATATTCTTGATCAGTATCAACATCCGAGTCGATTGAGCCATTTTCGTCTGCTGTCCGTCCGTCCGTCCGTCTATATGAACGGGTCGATCTCAGCAATTATAAGAGCTAGAGACTATAAATTTGACAAGAAAATTCCTTTATACCACAATCAAATTTATTTTAAATTTTAAATAGCTCCCCCATTTCCATCGCAAAACGAAGAAAACCAATATTGGCCACATTTTTCAACGTAGACGCCTCTAACTGATCAGATGCGTAAAGAATATTATATAGAAGGAATGCTGAAAGTTTCATCAAGATCGGTTAATAAATAAGACAGATAATCAGAATGGAAATATAAGTATTTTTTCCATTGAATCGTTGGGCTTTACGGGCGGGCCATGTGTGCGAGCGAGACTGAGAACGACTGCAGTACATGCAGAAGTAAATGAAGCGACGTAATACTCAGCTTTTGTTCGAGTGTGTATACATATGCAAAATCTTCGTCCTATAAGTATGCAAAGACTTCATTTGCGAAATGAGAGTTTCAAAATATTATTTTTTAAATACTTGTTATGTACTTGCTTTTATTAAATCAAAAAATTTTTCAAAATACTTTTTTTATAGAACCCTTTACAGAGTATTATCCTGCCGGTTACGGTCGACTGTAGCCTTTTTTACACTCTGTAACAGGGATATATTAGTTTTGTGCAAAAAGTATGTAACGGGCAAAAGGAAGCATCACCCCATAAAGTATATATATTCTTGATCAGTATCAACATCCGAGTCGATTGAGCCATTTTCGTCTGCTGTCCGTCCGTCTGTCCGTCTATATGAACGGGTCGATCTCAGCAATTATAAGAGCTAGAGACTATAAATTTGACAAGAAAATTCCTTTATACCACAATCAAATTTATTTTAAATTTTAAATAGCTCCCCCATTTCTATCGCAAAACGAAGAAAACCAATATTGGCCACATTTTTCAGCGTAGACGCCTCTAACTGATCAGATGCGTAAAGAATATTATATAGAAGGAATGCTGAAAGTTTCATCAAGATCGGTTAATAAATAAGACAGATAATCAGAATGGAAATATAAGTATTTTTTCCATTGAATCGTTGGGCTTTACGGGCAGGCCATGTGTGCGAGCGAGACTGAGAACGACTGCAGTACATGCAGAAGTAAATGAAGCGACGTAATACTCAGCTTTTGTTCGAGTGTGTATACATATGCAAAATCTTCGTCCTATAAGTATGCAAAGACTTCATTTGCGAAATGAGAGTTTCAAAATATTATTTTTTAAATACTTGTTATGTACTTGCTTCTAGTAAATCAATAGACTTATCAAAATACTTTTATTATAGAACCCTTTTACAGAGTATTATCCTGCCGGTTACGGTCGACTGTAGCCTTTTTACACTCTGTACAGGGATATATTAGTTTTGTGCAAAATGTGTGTAACGGGCAAAAGGAAGCATCACCCCATAAAGTATATATATTCTTGATCAGTATCAACACAACATCCGAGTCGATTGAGCCATTTTCGTCTGGCCGTCCGTCCGTCTGTCCGTCTATATGAACGGGTCGATCTCAGCAATTATAAGAGCTAGAGACTATAAATTTGACAAGAAAATTCCTTTATACCACAATCAAATTTATTTTCAATTTTAAATAGCTCCCCCATTTCTATCGCAAAACGAAGAAAACCAATATTGGCCACATTTTTCAGCATAGACGCCTCTAACTGATCAGATGCGTAAAGAATATTATATAGAAGGAATGCTGAAAGTTTCATCAAGATCGGTTAATAAATAAGACAGATAATCAGAATGGAAATATAAGTATTTTTTCCATTGAATCGTTGGGCTTTACGGGCAGGCCATGTGTGCGAGCGAGACTGAGAACGACTGCAGTACATGCAGAAGTAAATGAAGCGACGTAATACTCAGCTTTTGTTCGAGTGTGTATACATATGCAAAATCTTCGTCCTATAAGTATGCAAAGACTTCATTTGCGAAATGAGAGTTTCAAAATATTATTTTTTAAATACTTGTTATGTACTTGCTTAAATCCCTTTACAGAGTATTATCCTGCCGGTTGCGGTCGATTGTAGCCTTTTTACACTCTGTACAGGGATATATTAGTTTTGTGCAAAAAGTATGTAACTGGCAGAAGGAAGCATTACCCCATAAAGTATATATATTCTTGATCAGTATCAACATCCGAGTCGATTGAGCCATTTTCGTCTGCTGTCCGTCCGTCTGTCCGTCTATATGAACGGGTCGATCTCAGCAATTATAAGAGCTAGAGACTATAAATTTGACAAGAAAATTCCTTTATACCACAATCAAATTTATTTTAAATTTTAAATAGCTCCCCCATTTCTATCGCAAAACGAAGAAAACCAATATTGGCCACATTTTTCAACGTAGACGCCTCTAACTGATCAGATGCGTAAAGAATATTATATAGAAGGAATGCTGAAAGTTTCATCAAGATCGGTTAATAAATAAGACAGATAATCAGAATGGAAATATAAGTATTTTTTCCATTGAATCGTTGGGCTTTACGGGCAGGCCATGTGTGCGAGCGAGACTGAGAACGACTGCAGTACATGCAGAAGTAAATGAAGCGACGTAATACTCAGCTTTTGTTCGAGTGTGTATACATATGCAAAATCTTCGTCCTATAAGTATGCAAAGACTTCATTTGCGAAATGAGAGTTTCAAAATATTATTTTTTAAATACTTGTTATGTACTTGCTTTTAAAATTAAAATTTTTATTATAAACCCTTTACAGAGTATTATCCTGCCGGTTGCGGTCGATTGTAGCCTTTTTACACTCTGTACAGGGATATATTAGTTTTGTGCAAAAAGTATGTAACGGCAGAAGGAAGCATTAGGGAAAAGGAAGCATCACCCATAAAGTATATATATTCTTGATCAGTATCAAACATCCGAGTCGATTGAGCCATTTTCGTCTGCTGTCCGTCCGTCTGTCCGTCTATATGAACGGGTCGATCTCAGCAATTATAAGAGCTAGAGACTATAAATTTGACAAGAAAATTCCTTTATACCACAATCAAATTTATTTTCAAATTTTAAATAGCTCCCCCATTTCTATCGCAAAACGAAAAAAAACCAATATTGGCCACATTTTTCAACGTAGACGCCTCTAACTGATCAGATGCGTAAAGAATATTATATAGAAGGAATGCTGAAAGTTTCATCAAGATCGGTTAATAAATAAGACAGATAATCAGAATGGAAATATAAGTATTTTTTCCATTGAATCGTTGGGCTTTACGGGCAGGCCATGTGTGCGAGCGAGACTGAGAACGACTGCAGTACATGCAGAAGTAAATGAAGCGACGTAATACTCAGCTTTTGTTCGAGTGTGTATACATATGCAAAATCTTCGTCCTATAAGTCTGCAAAGACTTCATTTGCGAAATGAGAGTTTCAAAATATTATTTTTTAAATACTTGTTATGTACTTGCTTCTAGTAAATCAATAGACTTATCAAAATACTTTTATTATAGAACCCTTTACAGAGTATTATCCTGCCGGTGACGGTCGACTGTAGCTTTTTACACTCTGTACAGGGATATATTAGTTTTGTGCAAAATGTATGTAACGGGCAAAAGGAAGCATCACCCCATAAAGTATATATATTCTTGATCAGTATCAACATCCGAGTCGATTGAGCCATTTTCGTCTGCTGTCCGTCCGTCTGTCCGTCTATATGAACGGGTCGAGCTCAGCAATTATAAGAGCTAGAGACTATAAATTTGACAAGAAAATTCCTTTATACCACAATCAAATTTATTTTAAATTTTAAATAGCTCCCCCATTTCTATCGCAAAACGAAGAAAACCAATATTGGCCACATTTTTCAACGTAGACGCCTCTAACTGATCAGATGCGTAAAGAATATTATATAGAAGGAATGCTGAAAGTTTCATCAAGATCGGTTAATAAATAAGACAGATAATCAGAATGGAAATATAAGTATTTTTTCCATTGAATCGTTGGGCTTTACGGGCAGGCCATGTGTGCGAGCGAGACTGAGAACGACTGCAGTACATGCAGAAGTAAATGAAGCGACGTAATACTCAGCTTTTGTTCGAGTGTGTATACATATGCAAAATCTTCGTCCTATAAGTATGCAAAGACTTCATTTGCGAAATGAGAGTTTCAAAATATTATTTTTTAAATACTTGTTATGTACTTGCTTTAAATAAAATTTTTATTAAACCCTTTACAGAGTATTATCCTGCCGGTTGCGGTCGATTGTAGCCTTTTTACACTCTGTACAGGGATATATTAGTTTTGTGCAAAAAGTATGTAACTGGCAGAAGGAAGCATTACCCCATAAAGTATATATATTCTTGATCAGTATCAACATCCGAGTCGATTGAGCCATTTTCGTCTGCTGTCCGTCCGTCCGTCCGTCTATATGAACGGGTCGATCTCAGCAATTATAAGAGCTAGAGACTATAAATTTGACAAGAAAATTCCTTTATACCACAATCAAATTTATTTTCAATTTTAAATAGCTCCCCCATTTCTATCGCAAAACGAAGAAAACCAATATTGGCCACATTTTTCAACGTAGACGCCTCTAACTGATCAGATGCGTAAAGAATATTATATAGAAGGAATGCTGAAAGTTTCATCAAGATCGGTTAATAAATAAGACAGATAATCAGAATGGAAATATAAGTATTTTTTCCATTGAATCGTTGGGCTTTACGGGCAGGCCATGTGTGCGAGCGAGACTGAGAACGACTGCAGTACATGCAGAAGTAAATGAAGCGACGTAATACTCAGCTTTTGTTCGAGTGTGTATACATATGCAAAATCTTCGTCCTATAAGTCTGCAAAGACTTCATTTGCGAAATGAGAGTTTCAAAATATTATTTTTTAAATACTTGTTATGTACTTGCTTCTAGTAAATCAATAGACTTATCAAAATACTTTTATTATAGAACCCTTTACAGAGTATTATCCTGCCGGTGACGGTCGACTGTAGCTTTTTACACTCTGTACAGGGATATATTAGTTTTGTGCAAAATGTATGTAACGGGCAAAAGGAAGCATCACCCCATAAAGTATATATATTCTTGATCAGTATCAACATCCGAGTCGTTTGAGCCATTTTCGTCTGCTGTCCGTCCGTCTGTCCGTCTATATGAACGGGTCGATCTCAGCAATTATAAGAGCTAGAGACTATAAATTTGACAAGAAAATTCCTTTATACCACAATCAAATTTATTTTAAATTTTAAATAGCTCCCCCATTTCTATCGCAAAACGAAGAAAACCAATATTGGCCACATTTTTCAGCATAGACGCCTCTAACTGATCAGATGCGTAAAGAATATTATATAGAAGGAATGCTGAAAGTTTCATCAAGATCGGTTAATAAATAAGACAGATAATCAGAATGGAAATATAAGTATTTTTTCCATTGAATCGTTGGGCTTTACGGGCAGGCCATGTGTGCGAGCGAGACTGAGAACGACTGCAGTACATGCAGAAGTAAATGAAGCGACGTAATACTCAGCTTTTGTTCGAGTGTGTATACATATGCAAAATCTTCGTCCTATAAGTATGCAAAGACTTCATTTGCGAAATGAGAGTTTCAAAATATTATTTTTTAAATACTTGTTATGTACTTGCTTTACAGAGTATTATCCTGCCGGTTGCGGTCGATTGTAGCCTTTTTACACTCTGAACAGGGATATATTAGTTTTGTGCAAAAAGTATGTAACTGGCAGAAGGAAGCATTACCCCATAAAGTATATATATTCTTGATCAGTATCAGCATCCGAGTCGATTGCGCCATTTTCGTCTGCTGTCCGTCCGTCCGTCCGTCTATATGAACGGGTCGATCTCAGCAATTATAAGAGCTAGAGACTATAAATTTGACAAGAAAATTCCTTTATACCACAATCAAATTTATTTTCAATTTTAAATAGCTCCCCCATTTCCATCGCAAAACGAAGAAAACCAATATTGGCCACATTTTTCAACGTAGACGCCTCTAACTGATCAGATGCGTAAAGAATATTATATAGAAGGAATGCTGAAAGTTTCATCAAGATCGGTTAATAAATAAGACAGATAATCAGAATGGAAATATAAGTATTTTTTCCATTGAATCGTTGGGCTTTACGGGCAGGCCATGTGTGCGAGCGAGACTGAGAACGACTGCAGTATATGCAGAAGTAAATGAAGCGACGTAATACTCAGCTTTTGTTCGAGTGTGTATACATATGCAAAATCTTCGTCCTATAAGTCTGCAAAAACTTCATTTGCGAAATGAGAGTTTCAAAATATTATTTTTTAAATACTTGTTATGTACTTGCTTCTAGTAAATCAATAGACTTATCAAAATACTTTTATTATAGAACCCTTTACAGAGTATTATCCTGCCGGTTACGGTCGACTGTAGCTTTTTACACTCTGTACAGGGATATATTAGTTTTGTGCAAAATGTGTGTAACGGGCAAAAGGAAGCATCACCCCATAAAGTATATATATTCTTGATCAGTAATTATAAGAGCTAGAGACTATAAATTAGACAAGAAAATTCCTTTATACCACAATCAAATTTATTTTCAATTTTAAATAGCTCCCCCATTTCTATCGCAAAACGAAGAAAACCAATATTGGCCACATTTTTCAGCATAGACGCCTCTAACTAATCAGATGCGTAAAGAATATTATATAGAAGGAGTGCTGAAAGTTTCATCAAGATCGGTTAATAAATAAGACAGATAATCAGAATGGAAATATAAGTATTTTTTCCATTGAATCGTTGGGCTTTACGGGCGGGCCCTGTGTGCGAGCGAGACTGAGAACGACTGCAGTACATGCAGAAGTAAATGAAGCGACGTAATACTCAGCTTTTGTTCGAGTGTGTATACATATGCAAAATCTTCGTCCTATAAGTATGCAAAGACTTCATTTGCGAAATGAGAGTTTCAAAATATTATTTTTTAAATACTTGTTATGTACTTGCTTTATAAAAAATTAAAAATATTTTATTAAAACCCTTTACAGAGTATTATCCTGCCGGTTGCGGTCGATTGTAGCCTTTTTACACTCTGTACAGGGATATATTAGTTTTGTGCAAAAAGTATGTAACTGGCAGAAGGAAGCATTACCCCATAAAGTATATATATTCTTGATCAGTATCAACATCCGAGTCGATTGAGCCATTTTCGTCTGCTGTCCGTCCGTCTGTCCGTCTATATGAACGGGTCGAGCTCAGCAATTATAAGAGCTAGAGACTATAAATTTGACAAGAAAATTCCTTTATACCACAATCAAATTTATTTTCAATTTTAAATAGCTCCCCCATTTCTATCGCAAAACGAAGAAAACCAATATTGGCCACATTTTTCAGCGTAGACGCCTCTAACTAATCAGATGCGTAAAGAATATTATATAGAAGGAGTGCTGAAAGTTTCATCAAGATCGGTTAATAAATAAGACAGATAATCAGAATGGAAATATAAGTATTTTTTCCATTGAATCGTTGGGCTTTACGGGCGGGCCATGTGTGCGAGCGAGACTGAGAACGACTGCAGTACATGCAGAAGTAAATGAAGCGACGTAATACTCAGCTTTTGTTCGAGTGTGTATACATATGCAAAATCTTCGTCCTATAAGTATGCAAAGACTTCATTTGCGAAATGAGAGTTTCAAAATATTATTTTTTAAATACTTGTTATGTACTTGCTTTTATTAAATAAAAAAATTTATAAAAAATTTTTTATTATAAAACCCTTTACAGAGTATTATCCTGCCGGTTACGGTCGACTGTAGCCTTTTTACACTCTGTACAGGGATATATTAGTTTTGTGCAAAAAGTATGTAACGGGCAAAAGGAAGCATCACCCCATAAAGTATATATATTCTTGATCAGTATCAACATCCGAGTCGATTGAGCCATTTTCGTCTGCTGTCCGTCCGTCTGTCCGTCTATATGAACGGGTCGAGCTCAGCAATTATAAGAGCTAGAGACTATAAATTTGACAAGAAAATTCCTTTATACCACAATCAAATTTATTTTCAATTTTAAATAGCTCCCCCATTTCTATCGCAAAACGAAGAAAACCAATATTGGCCACATTTTTCAGCGTAGACGCCTCTAACTAATCAGATGCGTAAAGAATATTATATAGAAGGAGTGCTGAAAGTTTCATCAAGATCGGTTAATAAATAAGACAGATAATCAGAATGGAAATATAAGTATTTTTTCCATTGAATCGTTGGGCTTTACGGGCAGGCCATGTGTGCGAGCGAGACTGAGAACGACTGCAGTACATGCAGAAGTAAATGAAGCGACGTAATACTCAGCTTTTGTTCGAGTGTGTATACATATGCAAAATCTTCGTCCTATAAGTATGCAAAGACTTCATTTGCGAAATGAGAGTTTCAAAATATTATTTTTTAAATACTTGTTATGTACTTGCTTCTAGTAAACAAAGATACAAAAATTTTATTAAGAACCCTTTACAGAGTATTATCCTGCCGGTTACGGTCGACTGTAGCTTTTTTACACTCTGTACAGGGATATATTAGTTTTGTGCAAAATGTATGTAACGGGCAAAAGGAAGCATCACCCCATAAAGTATATATATTCTTGATCAGTAATCAACATCCGAGTCGATTGAGCCATTTTCGTCTGCTGTCCGTCCGTCCGTCCGTCTATATGAACGGGTCGATCTCAGCAATTATAAGAGCTAGAGACTATAAATTTGACAAGAAAATTCCTTTATACCACAATCAAATTTATTTTAAATTTTAAATAGCTCCCCCATTTCTATCGCAAAACGAAGAAAACCAATATTGGCCACATTTTTCAACGTAGACGCCTCTAACTGATCAGATGCGTAAAGAATATTATATAGAAGGAATGCTGAAAGTTTCATCAAGATCGGTTAATAAATAAGACAGATAATCAGAATGGAAATATAAGTATTTTTTTCCATTGAATCGTTGGGCTTTACGGGCAGGCCATGTGTGCGAGCGAGACTGAGAACGACTGCAGTACATGCAGAAGTAAATGAAGCGACGTAATACTCAGCTTTTGTTCGAGTGTGTATACATATGCAAAATCTTCGTCCTATAAGTATGCAAAGACTTCATTTGCGAAATGAGAGTTTCAAAATATTATTTTTTAAATACTTGTTATGTACTTGCTTTATAAATAATAAACTTATAAAATACTTTTATTATAAACCCTTTACAGAGTATTATCCTGCCGGTTGCGGTCGACTGTAGCCTTTTTTACACTCTGTACAGGGATATATTAGTTTTGTGCAAAATGTGTGTAACGGGCAAAAAGAAGAAAAAACCAATATAGGCCACATTTTTCACTCGTAGACGCCTCTAACTAATCAGATGCGTAAAGAATATTATATAGAAGGAGTGCTGAAAGTTTCATCAAGATCGGTTAATAAATAAGACAGATAATCAGAATGGAAATATAAGTATTTTTTCCATTGAATCGTTGGGCTTTACGGGCGGGCCATGTGTGCGAGCGAGACTGAGAACGACTGCAGTACATGCAGAAGTAAATGAAGCGACGTAATACTCAGCTTTTGTTCGAGTGTGTATACATATGCAAAATCTTCGTCCTATAAGTATGCAAAGACTTCATTTGCGAAATGAGAGTTTCAAAATATTATTTTTTAAATACTTGTTATGTACTTGCTTCTAGTAAATCAATAGACTTATCAAAATACTTTTATTATAGAACCCTTTACAGAGTATTATCCTGCCGGTTACGGTCGACTGTAGCTTTTTACACTCTGTACAGGGATATATTAGTTTTGTGCAAAAAGTATGTAACGGGCAAAAGGAAGCATCACCCCATAAAGTATATATATTCTTGATCAGTATCAACATCCGAGTCGATTGAGCCATTTTCGTCTGCTGTCCGTCCGTCTGTCCGTCTATATGAACGGGTCGAGCTCAGCAATTATAAGAGCTAGAGACTATAAATTAGACAAGAAAATTCCTTTATACCACAATCAAATTTATTTTCAATTTTAAATAGCTCCCCCATTTCTATCGCAAAACGAAGAAAACCAATATTGGCCACATTTTTCAGCGTAGACGCCTCTAACTAATCAGATGCGTAAAGAATATTATATAGAAGGAGTGCTGAAAGTTTCATCAAGATCGGTTAATAAATAAGACAGATAATCAGAATGGAAATATAAGTATTTTTTCCATTGAATCGTTGGGCTTTACGGGCGGGCCATGTGTGCGAGCGAGACTGAGAACGACTGCAGTACATGCAGAAGTAAATGAAGCGACGTAATACTCAGCTTTTGTTCGAGTGTGTATACATGTGCAAAATCTTCGTCCTATAAGTATGCAAAGACTTCATTTGCGAAATGAGAGTTTCAAAATATTATTTTTTAAATACTTGTTATGTACTTGCTTTACAGAGTATTATCCTGCCGGTTGCGGTCGATTGTAGCCTTTTTACACTCTGAACAGGGATATATTAGTTTTGTGCAAAAAGTATGTAACTGGCAGAAGGAAGCATTAATCCATAAAGTATATATATTCTTGATCAGTATCAGCATCCGAGTCGATTGCGCCATTTTCGTCTGCTGTTCGTCCGTCCGTCCGTCTATATGAACGGGTCGATCTCAGCAATTATAAGAGCTAGAGACTATAAATTTGACAAGAAAATTCCTTTATACCACAATCAAATTTATTTTCAATTTTAAATAGCTCCCCCATTTCTATCGCAAAACGAAGAAAACCAATATTGGCCACATTTTTCAACGTAGACGCCTCTAACTGATCAGATGCGTAAAGAATATTATATAGAAGGAATGCTGAAAGTTTCATCAAGATCGGTTAATAAATAAGACAGATAATCAGAATGGAAATATAAGTATTTTTTCCATTGAATCGTTGGGCTTTACGGGCAGGCCATGTGTGCGAGCGAGACTGAGAACGACTGCAGTATATTCAGAAGTAAATGAAGCGACGTAATACTCAGCTTTTGTTCGAGTGTGTATACATATGCAAAATCTTCGTCCTATAAGTCTGCAAAGACTTCATTTGCGAAATGAGAGTTTCAAAATATTATTTTTTAAATACTTGTTATGTACTTGCTTCTAGTAAATCAATAGACTTATCAAAATACTTTTATTATAGAACCCTTTACAGAGTATTATCCTGCCGGTGACGGTCGACTGCAGCTTTTTACACTCTGTACAGGGATATATTCGTTTTGTGCAAAATGTATGTAACGGGCAAAAGGAAGCATCACCCCATAAAGTATATATATTCTTGATCAGTATCAACATCCGAGTCGTTTGAGCCATTTTCGTCTGCTGTCCGTCCGTCTGTCCGTCTATATGAACGGGTCGATCTCAGCAATTATAAGAGCTAGAGACTATACATTTCACAAGAAAATTCCTTTATACCACAATCAAATTTATTTTAAATTTTAAATAGCTCCCCCATTTCTATCGCAAAACGAAGAAAACCAATATTGGCCACATTTTTCAGCATAGACGCCTCTAACTGATCAGATGCGTAAAGAATATTATATAGAAGGAATGCTGAAAGTTTCATCAAGATGGGTTAATAAATAAGACAGATAATCAGAATGGAAATATAAGTATTTTTTCCATTGAATCGTTGGGCTTTACGGGCAGGCCATGTGTGCGAGCGAGACTGAGAACGACTGCAGTACATGCAGAAGTAAATGAAGCGACGTAATACTCAGCTTTTGTTCGAGTGTGTATACATATGCAAAATCTTCGTCCTATAAGTATGCAAAGACTTCATTTGCGAAATGAGAGTTTCAAAATATTATTTTTTAAATACTTGTTATGTACTTGCTTTACAGAGTATTATCCTGCCGGTTGCGGTCGATTGTAGCCTTTTTACACTCTGAACAGGGATATATTAGTTTTGTGCAAAAAGTATGTAACTGGCAGAAGGAAGCATTACCCCATAAAGTATATATATTCTTGATCAGTATCAGCATCCGAGTCGATTGCGCCATTTTCGTCTGCTGTCCGTCCGTCCGTCCGTCTATATGAACGGGTCGATCTCAGCAATTATAAGAGCTAGAGACTATAAATTTGACAAGAAAATTCCTTTATACCACAATCAAATTTATTTTCAATTTTAAATAGCTCCCCCATTTCCATCGCAAAACGAAGAAAACCAATATTGGCCACATTTTTCAACGTAGACGCCTCTAACTGATCAGATGCGTAAAGAATATTATATAGAAGGAATGCTGAAAGTTTCATCAAGATCGGTTAATAAATAAGACAGATAATCAGAATGGAAATATAAGTATTTTTTCCATTGAATCGTTGGGCTTTACGGGCAGGCCATGTGTGCGAGCGAGACTGAGAACGACTGCAGTATATGCAGAAGTAAATGAAGCGACGTAATACTCAGCTTTTGTTCGAGTGTGTATACATATGCAAAATCTTCGTCCTATAAGTCTGCAAAAACTTCATTTGCGAAATGAGAGTTTCAAAATATTATTTTTTAAATACTTGTTATGTACTTGCTTCTAGTAAATCAATAGACTTATCAAAATACTTTTATTATAGAACCCTTTACAGAGTATTATCCTGCCGGTTACGGTCGACTGTAGCTTTTTACACTCTGTACAGGGATATATTAGTTTTGTGCAAAATGTGTGTAACGGGCAAAAGGAAGCATCACCCCATAAAGTATATATATTCTTGATCAGTAACAACATCCGAGTCGATTGAGCCATTTTCGTCTGCTGTCCGTCCGTCTGTCCGTCTATATGAACGGGTCGAGCTCAGCAATTATAAGAGCTAGAGACTATAAATTAGACAAGAAAATTCCTTTATACCACAATCAAATTTATTTTCAATTTTAAATAGCTCCCCCATTTCTATCGCAAAACGAAGAAAACCAATATTGGCCACATTTTTCAGCGTAGACGCCTCTAACTAATCAGATGCGTAAAGAATATTATATAGAAGGAGTGCTGAAAG
>JAEIFK010000192.1:0-34039 GCA_018901825.1 Drosophila funebris | reverse complement strand
GCGATCCCTTGATTCATAGTCTAATGCTCTACGCCCTGTGTCACCGGGAAATCGACCCGCAAGCCGACAAGATTAAAATATTTCCCATTCATTGTCGCCTTGAAAGTTTCTTTTTGCTCAAAAAAATTCTCCATCGTTCTTGGAAGAGAGCAGCAGTGAACGAAGCGAACTACCGTTACATTTTTTGGCATTGCTATGTACTATGCGGACACATAGAAAGTATTTTCTAATGCAAAGCAATCAATAGTGAACAATACAAGTGCTTATGTATAGGTTTTATTAAATTGCAAGTACGTTAAAAAATGCCTGCATTTGCAAAAAAAAAAATTTTAAAAATTGATCGCGGTCTGAGCAAGCTTCGAACCCCAGACCTCTCGCGCGCAAATCCTATGTCCTCTAAGCTAAGCTACTGCTTCATATAGTTCGAAGACGGCAATCTCTATACTTATGCAGCACGAATTTTAGCAATTGACATATATGTACATTAATTCGAATTTCTAACTAAATTTTGTTATATCTATTTTTTAAGACTTTGCTACTTTCTGACAAATGAGGCAGAATTTATAATATATATTTAAATAAAATAGCAATAATTAATTAATAATTGAAAAATATAACTCAAATTTGTAATTGTCAGCAGCGAGATTTGAACCCGCGCACGCGTAGCGAGTCTTGCTGTTGTTGTTGCTGTAATGCTGCTCAGCCCACATGAATTTGTAGGTCATTCATTCCTTAAAATCTCCTTTGTTTATGGTCCGATCGGAATGAAATATGTGCCAAGTTTGTAGCTCTTATAATACGATTTTTCGATTTGCGGGGGGCGGAAGGGGGCGTGGCAAAAATCTAAGACAAACTTGATCTGCCTGCACACTATAAGAGTGTTGTCACCAACTTTGGTAACTCTAGCTCTTATAGTCTCTGAGATCTAGGTGTTCATACGGACGGACAGACGGACAGACGGACATGGCTATATCGTCTCGGCTGTTGATGCTGATCAAGAATATATATACTTTATAGGGTCGGAGATGATTCCTTCTGCCTGTTACGCACAAATCGCTTTCGTCAAACTTTGAAGACTATGTACTTTTAGTACAGAGTCTAAAAACGGTCTTTTTTCCGAAAAAAATCAAATTTATCAAAAAATGGCAAAATAACGGGTTTTTCAACAAAAATCAGAATTGTTAAAAAATGGCAAAAATAACGGTTTTTTCGACCAAAATCGGATTTGTCAAAAAATGGCAGAGTACCGGATTTTTTCGACAAAAATCAGAATTCTCCAAAAAAGGCAAAATAACGGTTTTTTTCCGACAAAATCGGATTTGTCCAATACTGGCAAGAAAAAACGGTATTTTTGCCGACAAAACCAAATTTATCAAAAAATGGCAAAAATAACGGGTTTTTCAACAAAAGTCAAATATGTCAAAAAATGGCCAAATATCGCTTATCCCACAAAAATCAAATTTGTTAAAATATGGAAAAAAAATTAATTTTTTTCAAAATTCAGATATATCAAAAAAGGGCAAAATAACGGGTTTTCCGACAAAAATCAAATTTGATAAAAAATGGAAAAAAAAAAATGTATTTAGATAACGTGTTTTTTCGTCAAAACAAAAGATATGTCAAAAAATGGCAAAAAAAACGGGTTTTTCGTCAAAACAAAAGATTTGTCAAAAAATGACAATATAACGTTTTTTTCGTCAAAACAAAAAGATTTGTCAAAAAAATAACGTTTTATTCGACAAATGTAATATGTTAAAAAGGCGCGAAAATAGCGGTTATTCCGACAAAATTTAGATTTGTAAAAAAATGGCAAAATAAAGTTTTTTTTTCGACAAAAATCAGATTTGTCAAAAAAAATGGCAAACAAAAAAAACGTGTTTCCCGACAAAAATAATAATGTCAACATATGGAAAAAAAATTAAATAATGGGAATATAATAAATAAAATGTAAAAAATAACGGTTTTTTTTTCAAAATTCAGATTTGTCATAAAATGGTAAGTAACGGGTTTTTTCGATAAAAATCAGAATTGTCCAAAAATGGTAAAAATAACGTTTTTTTCGTCAAAATTCAGATTTGTCAACAAATGGCACAACAACGTTTTTTCCGTCAAAAATCGGATTTGTCGAAAAATAGTAAAAGTAACGATTTTTTTCGTCAAAATTCAGATTGGTCCACAAATGGCGAAAAACTGGTTTTTCCGTCATAAATCAAATTTGTCAAAAAATGGCAAAAATAACGGTTTTTTTTCTCCAAAATTTAGATTTGTCAAAAATGGCAAAATAAGGTTTTTCTTGTCAAAAATTTAAATAAATAACGTGTTTTTCGTCAAAACAAAAGATATGTCAAAAAAATGGCAAAAAAAACGGGTTTATCGTCAAAACAAAAGATTTGTCCAAAAATGACAAAATAACGTTTTTTTCGAACAAAAGTTCAATATTGTCAAAAAATGACAAAAATAACGGTTTTTTCGACAAAAATCAGATTTGTCAACAAAACTGGCAAAAAAAAACGGTATTTTTTTCCGACAAAAAATCAAATTTGATAAAAAATGGAAAAAAAAATTTTTTCCTAAATAACGTGTTTTTTCGTCAAAACAAAAGATATGTCAAAAAATGGCAAAAAAAAACGGGTTTTTCGTCAAAACAAAAGATTTGTCCAAAAATGACAAAATAACGTTTTTTCCAACAAAATCCAAATTTGTCCAAAAATGGAAAAAAAAAATTTTTTTTTCAAATTTCAGATTTGTCAAGAATGGCAATATAGCGGTTTTTTTTTTCGACAAAACAAATGATTTGTCAAAAAATGACAATTTAATGTTTTTTTCGTCAAAACAAAAGATTTGCCAAAAAATTACAAAATAACGTTTTTTCGACAAAAATCAGATTTCTCAAAAAATGGCATAACGGTTTTTTCGTAAAAAATCAGATTTGTCAAAAATTGGAAAATATCGGTTTTTTTGACAAAAACCAAATTCGTCAAAAGATTTGTCAAAAAATGACAAAATAACGTTTTTTCAACAAAAGTTAGATATGTCAAAAAATTACAAAAATAACGGTGTTTTTGACAAAAATCAGATTTGTCCAAAAAGGCAAGAAAATACGGTATTTTTTCCGACAAAAATCAAATTTATCAAAAAATGGCAAAAATAACGGGTTTTTCAACAAAAGTCAAATATGTCAAAAAATGGCCAAATATCGCTTATCCCACAAAAATCAAATTTGTTAAAATATGGAAAAAAAATTAATTTTTTTCTCAAAATTCAGATATATCAAAAAAGGGCAAAATAACGGGTTTTCCGACAAAAATCAAATTTGATAAAAAATGGAGAAAAGAAAATGTATTTAAATAACGTGTTTTTTCGTCAAAACAAAAGATATGTCAAAAAATGGCAAAAAAACGGGTTTTTCGTCAAAACAAAAGATTTGTCAAAAAATGACAATATAACGTTTTTTTCGTCAAAACAAAAGATTTGTCAAAAAAAATAACGTTTTATTCGACAAATGTTATGTTAAAAAGGCGCGAAAATAGCGGTTATTCCGACAAAATTTAGATTTGTAAAAAAATGGCAAAATAAAGTTTTTTTTTTCGACAAAAATCAGATTTGTCAAAAAAATGGCAAACAAAAAAAAAACGTGTTTCCCGACAAAAATAATAATGTCAACATATGGAAAAAAAATTAAATAATGGGAATATAATAAATAAAATGTAAAAAATAACGGTTTTTTTTTTCAAAATTCAGATTTGTCATAAAATGGTAAGTAACGGGTTTTTTCGATAAAAATCAGAATTGTCCAAAAATGGTAAAAATAACGTTTTTTTCGTCAAAATTCAGATTTGTCAACAAATGGCACAACAACGTTTTTTCGTCAAAAATCGGATTTGTCGAAAAATAGTAAAAGTAACGATTTTTTCGTCAAAATTCAGATTGGTCCACAAATGGCGAAAAACTGGTTTTTTCGTCATAAATCAGATTTGTCAAAAAATGGCAAAAATAACGGGTTTTTTCAACAAAAGTCAAATATGTCAAAAAATGGCCAAAATAACGTTTTTCCCACAAAAATCAAATTTGTCAAAAAATGGGAAAAAAAAATTAATTTTTTTGTCAAAATTCAGTTTTATCAAAAAATGGCAAAATAGCGGTTTTTTTGACAAAAATCAGATAAGTCAAAAAATGGCAAAATAACGGTTTTTTTCGACAAAAATCTGAATTGTCAAAAAATGACTAAAATAACGTTTTTTTTTTTTTCAATAAAAAATCAGATTTGTCCAAAAAACAAGCGGATCAGTCGAGACGCTTGCGACAGTATAGTACCTTGCATCAGTATTTACAACTGAAGGTGGGTAAGACTACAGTTGATCGCAGTCGACAGTGGGAGACTCTGTACTAATCGTGAATAGCAAAATCTACGCATTCAAAAAATATTGTACAGATAGCAAAACTAATCTTCCGAGACTCGAACTCGCGATCCCTTGATTCATAGTCTAATGCTCTACGCCCTGTGTCACCGGGAAATCGACCCGCAAGCCGACAAGATTAAAATAATGAATTCCCCATTCATTGTCGCCTTGAAAGTTTCTTTTGCTCAAAAAATTCTCCATCGTTCTTGGAAGAGAGCAGCAGTGAACGAAGCGAACTACCGTTACATTTTTGGCATTGCTATGTACTATGCGGACACATAGAAAGTATTTTCTAATGCAAAGCAATCAATAGTGAACAATACAAGTGCTTATGTATTGGTTTTATTAAATTGCAAGTACGTTAAAAAATGCCTGCATTTGCAAAAAAAAAAAAAAAATTTTAAAAATTGATCGCGGTCTGAGCAAGCTTCGAACCCCAGACCTCTCGCGCGCAAATCCTATGTCCTCTAAGCTAAGCTACTGCTTCATATAGTTCGAAGACGGCAATCTCTATACTTATGCAGCACGAATTTTAGCAATTGACATATATGTACATTAATTCGAATTTCTAACTAAATTTTGTTATATCTATTTTTTAAGACTTTGCTACTTTCTGACAAATGAGGCAGAATTTATAATATATATTTAAATAAAATAGCAATAATTAATTAATAATTGAAAAATATAACTCAAATTTGTAATTGTCAGCAGCGAGATTTGAACCCGCGCACGCGTAGCGAGTCTTGCTGTTGTTGTTGCTGTAATGCTGCTCAGCCCACATGAATTTGTAGGTCATTCATTCCTTAAAATCTCCTTTGTTTATGGTCCGATCGGAATGAAATATGACAAATTGTGCCAAGTTTGTAGCTCTTATAATACGATTTTTTCGATTTGCGGGGGCGGAAGGGGGCGTGGCAAAAATCTAAGACAAACTTGATCTGCCTGCACACTATAAGAGTGTTGTCACCAACTTTGGTAACTCTAGCTCTTATAGTCTCTGAGATCTAGGTGTTCATACGGACGGACAGACGGACAGACGGACATGGCTATATCGTCTCGGCTGTTGATGCTGATCAAGAATATATATACTTTATAGGGTCGGAGATGATTCCTTCTGCCTGTTACGCACAAATCGCTTTCGTCAAACTTTGAAGACTATGTACTTTTAGTACAGAGTCTAAAAACGGTCTTTTTTCCGACAAAAAATCAAATTTATCAAAAAATGGCAAAATAACGGGTTTTTCAACAAAAATCAGAATTGTCAAAAAATGGCAAAAATAACGGTTTTTTCGACCAAAATCGGATTTGTCAAAAAATGGCAGAGTACCGGATTTTTTCGACAAAAATCAGAATTGTCCAAAAAAGGCAAAAAAAACGGAATTTTTCCGACAAAAATCAAAATTGTCAAAAAATGGCAAAATAACGGTTTTTTGACAAAAACCAAATTTGATCAAAAAATGGCAAAAAATAACGGGTTTTTCGTCAAAACAAAAGATAAAAAAAAATTTGTCAAAAAATGACAAAAATAACGTTTTTTTGCAATTCCCAAAAGTTCGATATGTCAAAAAATGACAAAATAAAGTTGTTTTCGACAAAAATCAGATTTGTCAAAAAATGGCAAAAAAAACGGTATTTTTTCCGACAAAAATCAAATTTGATAAAAAATGGAAAAAAAAAATTTCAGTTTGCAAAATAACGTGTTTTTTCGTCAAAACAAAAGATATGTCAAAAAATGGCAAAAAAATAACGGGTTTTTCGTCAAAACAAAAGATTTGTCCAAAAATGACAAAATAACGTTTTTTCCAACAAAATCCAAGATTTGTCCAAAAATGGAAAAAAATTTTTTTTTCAAATTTCAGATTTGTCAAAAATTGGCAATATAGCGGTTTTTTTTTTCGACAAAAACCAAATTCGAATTTGTCAAAAAATGACAATTTAATGTTTTTTTCGTCAAAACAAAAGATTTGCCAAAAATTACAAAATAACGTTTTTTTGACAAAAATCAGATTTCTCAAAAAAGGCATAAACGGTTTTTTTCCGTAAAAAATCAGATTTGTCAAAAAATGGAAAATATCGGTTTTTTACAAAAAAGCAAATTCGTCAAAAGAATGGCATATCGCTAACAAAAATTGTAAAAGAAAAATTCAAATTCAGTTGTACAAAAAATGACAAAATAACGGGTTTTTCAACAAAAATCAAATTTGTCAAAAAACATAAATCGCAAAAATAACGGTGTTTTTGACAAAAATCAGATTTGTCCAAAAAAGGCAAGAAAAAACGGTATTTTTTCCGACAAAAATCAAATTTATCAAAAAATGGCAAAATAACGGGTTTTTCAACAAAAGTCAAATATGTCAAAAAATGGCCAAATATCGCTTATCCCACAAAAATCAAATTTGTTAAAATATGGAAAAAAATAATTAATTTTTTCTCAAAATTCAGATATATCAAAAAAGGGCAAAATAACGGGTTTTCCGACAAAAATCAAATTTGATAAAAAATGGAAAAAAAAAATTTATTTAAATAACGTGTTTTTTCGTCAAAACAAAAGATATGTCAAAAAATGGCAAAAAAACGGGTTTTTCGTCAAAACAAAAGATTAGTCAAAAAATGACGTAAAACGTTTTTTCGTCAAAACAAAAGATTTGCCCAAAAATGACAAAATAACGTTTTTTCGCCAAAAAACAGATTTCTCAAAAAATGGAATAACGGTTTTTTCGCAAAAAATCAGATATGTAAAAAATGCCAAAAAAAAAAACCGGTTTTTTCCGACATATGTAAAATCAGATATTTCAAAAAGCGCGAAAATAGCGGTTATTCCGACAAAATTTAGATTTGTAAAAAAATGGCAAAATAAAGTTTTTTTTTTCGACAAAAATCAGATTTGTCAAAAAAAATGGCAAAAAAAACCCTTTTTCCCGACAAAAATAATAATGTCAACATATGGAAAAAAATTAAAAAATGGGAATATAATAAATAAAATGTAAAAAATAACGGTTTTTTTTCAAAATTCAGATTTGTCATAAAATGGTAGTTACGGGTTTTTTCGATAAAAATCAAAATTGTCCAAAAATGGTAAAAATAACGTTTTTTTTCGTCAAAATTCAGATTTGTCAACAAATGGCAAAATAACGATTTTTCCGTCAAAATTTAGATTTGTCAAACATGGCAAAATAAAGTTTTTTTGTCAAAAATCAGATTTGTCAAAAAAAATGGCAAAATAACATTTTTTCCAACAAAAATCAAATTTGTCAAAAAATGGAAAAAAAATAACGGTTTTTTTTTCAAAATTCAGATTTGTCAAGAATGGCAATAATAGCGGTTTTTTTCCGTCAAAACACAAAGATTTGTCAAAAAATGACAAAAAAACGTTTTTTCGTCAAAACAAAAGATTTGTTAAAAAATGACAAAATAACGTTTTTTCCGACAATAATCAGATTTGTCAAAAATTGGAAAAAATTAATTTTTTTCACAAAAACCAAATTTGTCAAAAAATGGCAAAATAACGTGTTTTTCGTCAAAACAAAAGATTTGATCAAAAATGAAAAAAAATGAAAATAACGTTTTTTCGTCAAAACAAAAGATTTGTCAAAAAAATGACAAAAAAAACGTTTTTTCGAAAAAATCAGATTTGTCAAAAAATGGCAAAAAAAAAACGGTTTTGGCCGACATATGTAAAATCAGATATGTCAAAAAGGCGCGAAAAAAGCGGTTATTCCGACAAAATTCAGATTTGTAAAAAAATGGCAAAATAACGATTTTTTCGTAAAAAAATCAGATTTGTCAAAAAATGGCAAAATAAAACGAGTTTTTCGTCAAAACTAAAGATTTGTCAAAAAATGACAAAAAAACGTTTTTTTCGTCAAAACAAAAGATTTGTTAAAAAATGACAAAATAACGTTTTTTCGACAAAAATCAAATTTATCTAAAAATGGAAAAATCAGATTTTTCGTCAAAAAATTTGTCAAAAATGGCAAACAACGTTTCTTCGACAAAAATCGGATTTGTCAAAAAATAGCAAAAGTACCGGTTTTTTCGACAAAAATCAGATTTTTCCCAAACTGGCAAAAAAACGGTATTTTTTCCGACAAAAATCAAGTTTATCAAAAAATGGCAAAATAACGGGTTTTTTAACAAACATCAGATTTGTCAAGAAATGGCTAAAAAAACGGGTTTTTCGACAAAAATCAAATTAATCAAAAAATGGCAAAATAACGGGTTTTTCAACAAAAATCAGATTTGTCAAGAAATGGCTAAAAAAACGGGTTTTTCGACAAAAATCAAATTAATCAAAAAATGGCAAAATAACGGTTTTTTCCACAAAAATTAGATATGTCAAAAAATGGCAAAAATAACGTTTTTTTTGACAAATATCGGATTTGTCAAAAAATGGCAAAAAAAACCAACGGTATTTTTTCCGACAAAAATCAAAATTGTCAATAAATGGCAAAATCACGGGTTTTTTCAACAAAATCCAAATTTGTCAAAAAATGGAAAAAAAAATATTTTTGTAAATTTCAAATTTGTCAAGAATGGCTAATTAGCGTTTTTTTCGACAAAAATCAGGTTTGCCAAAAATGAAAAAAAATTAATTTTTTTGACAATATTCAAAATTGTCAAAAAATGGCAAAATAACGTTTTTTCGACAAAAAATCAGATTTGTCCAAAACTGGCAAAAGAAAAAAGGGTATTTTTTCCGACAAAAATCAAATTTATCAAAAAATGGCAAAATAACGGTTTTTTCAACAAATATTAGATATGTCAAAATATGGCAAAATGACGGTTTTTTCGGACAAAAATCAAATTTAATAAAAAATGGAAAAAAAAATTTTTTTTTTTTTTAATTCAGATTTGTCAAGAATGGCAAAATAGCGGTTTTTTTTCGACAAAAGTCAGATATGCCAAAAAATGGTAGAAATAACGGTTTTTTCGACAAAAATCAGATTGGCAAAAAAAAAATGTATTTTTTCCGACAAAAATCAAATTAATCCAAAAATGGCAAAATAACGGGTTTTTCAACAAAAATCAGATTTCTCAAAAAATGGCAAAAATAACGGTTTTTTTCGACAAAAATCGGATTGGTCAAAAAATGGCAAAAAAAAAAAGGCATTTTTTCCGACAAAAATCAAAATTGTCAATAAATGGCAAAATCGCGGTTTTTTCCAACAAAATCCAAATTTGTCAAAAAATGGAAAAAAACAAAAAATATTTTTGTAAATTTCAAATTTGTCAAGAATGGCAAAATAGCGTTTTTTTTTTCGACAAAAATCAGATTTGGCTAAAAAAAAAATAACGGTATTTTTTCCGACAAAAATCAAATTAATCAAAAAATGGCAAAATAACGGATTTTTCCATAAAAATTAGATATGTCAAAAAATGGCAAAAATAACGTTTTTTTCGACAAAAATCGGATTTGTCAAAAAATGGCAAAAAAACGGTATTTTTTCCGACAAAAATCAAAATTGTCAATAAATGGCAAAATCACGGTTTTTTCCTACAAAATCCAAATTTGTCAAAAAATGGAAAAAGATAAAAAATATTTTTGTAAACTTCAAATTTGTCAAGAATAGCAAAATAGCGTTTTTTTTCGACAAAAATCAGATTTGGCAAAAAAAACGGTATTTTTTCCGACAAAAATCAAATTAATCAAAAAATGGCAAAATAACGGATTTTTCCATAAAAATTAGATATGTCAAAAAATGGCAAAAATAACGTTTTTTTCGACAAAAATCGGATTTGTCAAAAAATGGCAAACAAAAAAATAAACGGTATTTTTTCCGACAAAAATCAAATTTGTCAATAAATGGCAAAATCACGGTTTTTTTCAACAAAATCCAAATTTGTCAAAAAAATGGAAAAAAAAATATTTTTGTAAATTTCAAATTTGTCAAGAATGGCTAATTAGCGTTTTTTTCGACAAAAATCAGGTTTGCCAAAAAATGAAAAAAAAAAATTAATTTTTTTGACAATATTCAAAATTGTCAAAAAATGGCAAAATAACGTTTTTTCGACAAAAATCAGATTTGTCCAAAACTGGCAAAAGAAAAAACGGTATTTTTTTCCGACAAAAATCAAATTTATCAAAAAATGGCAAAATAACGGTTTTTTCAACAAATATTAGATATGTCAAAATATGGCAAAATGACGGTTTTTTCGGACAAAAATCAAATTTAATAAAAAATGGAAAAAAAAATTATTTTTTTTTAAAATTCAGATTTGTCAAGAATGGCAAAATAGCGGTTTTTTCGACAAAAGTCAGATATGCCAAAAAATGGCAGAAATAACGGTTTTTTCGACAAAAATCAGATATGTCAAAAAATGGCAAAAATAACGTTTTTTTCGACAAAAAACGGATTTTTCCCAAACTGGCAAAAAAAAAAATCGGTCTTTTTTCCGACAAAAATCAAGTTTATCAAAAAATGGCAAAATAACGGGTTTTTCAACAAAAATCATCAGATTTGTCAAGAAATGGCTAAAAAAAACGGGTTTTTCGACAAAAATCAAATTAATCAAAAAATGGCAAAATAACGGGTTTTTCAACAAAAATCAGATTTGTCAAGAAATGGCTAAAAAAAAACGGGTTTTTCGACAAAAATCAAATTAATCAAAAAATGGCAAAATAACGGGTTTTTCCACAAAAATTAGATATGTCAATAAATGGCAAAAATAACGTTTTTTTCGACAAATATCGGATTTGTCAAAAAATGGCAAAAAAAATCAACGGTATTTTTTCCGACAAAAATCAAAATTGTCAATAAATGGCAAAATCACGGTTTTTTGCAACAAAATCCAAATTTGTCAAAAAATGGAAAAAAAATATTTTTGTAAATTTCAAATTTGTCAAGAATGGCTAATTAGCGTTTTTTTCGACAAAAATCAGGTTTGCCAAAAAATGAAAAAAAATTAATTTTTTTGACAATATTCAAAATTGTCAAAAAATGGCAAAATAACGTTTTTTCGACAAAAATCAGATTTGTCCAAAACTGGCAAAAGAAAAAAACGGTATTTTTTCCGACAAAAATCAAATTTATCAAAAAATGGCAAAATAACGGTTTTTTCAACAAATATTAGATATGTCAAAATATGGCAAAATGACGGTTTTTTCGGACAAAAATCAAATTTAATAAAAAATGGAAAAAAAAAAATTTTTTTTTTTTTTTAAATTCAGATTTGTCAAGAATGGCAAAATAGCGGTTTTTTCGACAAAAAGTCAGATATGCCAAAAAATGGCAGAAATAACGGTTTTTTCGACAAAAATCAGATTGGCAAAAAAAACTGTATTTTTTCCGACAAAAATCAAATTAATCCAAAAATGGCAAAATAACGAGGTTTTCCATAAAAATCAGATTTGTCAAAAATAACGGTTTTTTCGACAAAAATCGGATTTGTAAAAAAATGACAAAAAAAACGGTATTTTTTCCGACAAAAATCAAATTTATCAAAAAACTGGCGAAATAACGGGTTTTTCAACATAAATCAGATTTTTCAAAAAATGGCAAAAATAACGGTTTTTTCGACAAAAATCGGATTTGTCAAAAAATGGCAAAAAAAAATAAACGGTATTTTTTCCGACCAAAATCAAAATTGTCAATAAATGGCAAAATCACGGTTTTTTCCAACAAAATCCAAATTTGTCAAAAAAAAAAAAAAAAAATAAAAATATTTTTGTAAATTTCAAATTTGTCAAGAATGGCAAAATAGCGTTTTTTTCGACAAAAATCAGATTTGGCAAAAAAACGGTATTTTTTTCGACAAAAATCAAATTAATCAAAAAATGGCAAAATAACGGGTTTTTCCACAAAAATCAGATATGTCAAAAAATGGCAAAAATAACGGGTTTTTCGACAAAAATCAGATTTGTCAAAAAATGGCTAAAAAAAAACGGGGTTTTCGACAATAATCAGATTTGTCAAAAATTGGAAAATATCGGTTTTTTTTTGACAAAAACCAAATATGTCAAAAAATGGCAAAATTACGTTTTTTTCGTCAAAACAAAAGATTTGTCAAAAAATGACACAATAACGTTTTTTTTCGTCAAAACAAAAGATTTGCCAAAAAATGACAAAATAACGTTTTTTCGACAAAAATCAGATTTCTCAAAAAATGGCAAAAAAAAAAAACGGTTTTTGCCGACATATGTAAAATCAGATATGTCAAAAGGGCGCGAAAAAAGCGGTTATTCCGACAAAAATCAGATTTGTTAAAAAATGGTATAACGATTTTTCGTAAAAAATCAGATTTGTCAAGAAATGGCAAAATAACGAGTTTTTCGTCGAAACTAAAGATTTGTCAAAAAATGACAATAAAACGTTTTTTCGTCAAAACAAAAGATTTGTAAAAAAATGACAAAATAACGTTTTTTCGACAAAAATCAAATTTATCTAAAAATGGAAAAATCAGATTTGTCGAAAAATGGCAAAAATAACGGTTTCTTCGACAAAAATCGGATTTGTCAAAAAATAGCAAAAAAAGCAAACTGGCAAAAAAAAAAATCGTATTTTTCCGACAAAAATCAAATTTCTCAATAAATGGCAAAATTACGTTTTTTCGACAAAAATCAGATTTCTCAAAAAATGGCTTAAAAAAACGTTTTTTTGATAAAAAGTCAGAATTGTCCAAAACTTGAAAAAAAAAAAACTATTTTCCGACAAAAATCAAATTTATCAAAAAATGGCAAAATAACGGTTTTTTCAACAAATATTAGATATGTCAAAATATGGCAAAATGACGGTTTTTTCGGACAAAAATCAAATTTAATAAAAAATGGAAAAAAAAAATTATTTTTTTTTAAATTCAGATTTGTCAAGAATGGCAAAATAGCGGTTTTTTTTCGACAAAAGTCAGATATGCCAAAAATGGCAGAAATAACGGTTTTTTCGACAAAAATCAGATTGGCAAAAAAAAAATATTTTTTCCGACAAAAATCAAATTAATCCAAAAATGGCAAAATAACGAGGTTTTCCATAAAAATCAGATTTGTCAAAAATAACGGTTTTTTCGACAAAAATCGGATTTGTAAAAAAATGACAAAAAAAAAAACGGTATTTTTTCCGACAAAAAATCAAATTTATCAAAAAACTGGCGAAATAACGGGTTTTTCAACATAAATCAGATTTTTCAAAAAATGGCAAAAATAACGGTTTTTTCGACAAAAATCGGATTTGTCAAAAAATGGCAAAAAAAAATAAACGGTATTTTTTCCGACCAAAATCAAAATTGTCAATAAATGGCAAAATCACGGTTTTTTCCAACAAAATCAAATTTGTCAAAAAAAAAAAAAAAAAAAAAAAAATATTTTTGTAAATTTCAAATTTGTCAAGAATGGCAAAATAGCGTTTTTTTCGACAAAAAATCAGATTTGGCAAAAAAAACGGTATTTTTTCGACAAAAATCAAATTAATCAAAAAATGGCAAAATAACGGGTTTTTTCCACAAAAATCAGATATGTCAAAAAATGGCAAAAATAACGGGTTTTTCGACAAAAATCAGATTTGTCAAAAAATGGCTAAAAAAAAACGGGGTTTTCGACAATAATCAGATTTGTCAAAAATTGGAAAATATCGGTTTTTTTTGACAAAAACCAAATATGTCAAAAAATGGCAAAATTACGTTTTTTTCGTCAAAACAAAAGATTTGTCAAAAAATGACACAATAAGGTTTTTTTCGACAAAACAAAAGATTTGCCAAAAAATGACAAAATAACGTTTTTTCGACAAAAATCAGATTTCTCAAAAAATGGCAAAAAAAAAAACGGTTTTTGCCGACATATGTAAAATCAGATATGTCAAAAGGGCGCGAAAAAAGCGGTTATTCCGACAAAAATCAGATTTGTTAAAAAATGGTATAACGATTTTTCGTAAAAATCAGATTTGTCAAGAAATGGCAAAATAACGAGTTTTTCGTCAAAACTAAAGATTTGTCAAAAAATGACAATAAAACGTTTTTTCGTCAAAACAAAAGATTTGTAAAAAAATGACAAAATAACGTTTTTTCGACAAAAATCAAATTTATCTAAAAATGGAAAAATCAGATTTGTCAAAAAATGGCAAAAATAACGTTTTTTTCGACAAATATCGGATTTGTCAAAAAAATGGCAAAAAAATCAACGGTATTTTTTCCGACAAAAATCAAAATTGTCAATAAATGGCAAAATCACGGTTTTTTCAACAAAATTCAAATTTGTCAAAAAATGGAAAAAAAAATATTTTTGTAAATTTCAAATTTGTCAAGAATGGCTAATTAGCGTTTTTTTTCGACAAAAATCAGGTTTGCCAAAAAATGAAAAAAAAAATAATTTTTTTGACAATATATCAAAATTGTCAAAAAATGGCAAAATAACGTTTTTTCGACAAAAATCAGATTTGTCCAAAAATGGCAAAAAGAAAAAACGGTATTTTTTCCGACAAAAATCAAATTTATCAAAAAATGGCAAAATAACGGTTTTTTCAACAAATATTAGATATGTCAAAATATGGCAAAATGACGGTTTTTTTCGGACAAAAATCAAATTTAATAAAAAATGGAAAAAAAAATTTATTTTTTTTTCAATTCAGATTTGTCAAGAATGGCAAAATAGCGGTTTTTTTTCGACAAAAGTCAGATATGCCAAAAAATGGCAGAAACAACGGTTTTTTCGACAAAAATCAGATTGGCAAAAAAAAACTGTATTTTTTCCGACAAAAATCAAATTAATCCAAAAATGGCAAAATAACGGGGTTTTCCATAAAAATCAGATTTGTCAAAAATAACGGTTTTTTCGACAAAATTCGGATTTGTAAAAAAATGAGTAAAAAAACGGTATTTTTTGCGACAAAAATCAAATTTATCAAAAAACTGTCGAAATAACGGGTTTTTCAACATAAATCAGATTTTTCAAAAAATGGCAAAAATAACGGTTTTTTCGACAAAAATCGGATTTGTCAAAAAATGGCAAAAAAAACCGCATTTTTTCCGACAAAAATCAAAATTGTCAATAAATGGCAAAATCGCGGTTTTTTTCCAACAAAAATCCAAATTTGTCAAAAAATGGAAAAAAAAACAAAATATTTTTGTAAATTTCAAATTTGTCAAGAATGGCAAAATAGCGTTTTTTTTCGACAAAAATCAGTTTTGCAAAAAAACGGTATTTTTTCCGACAAAAATCAAATTAATCAAAAAATGGCAAAATAACGGATTTTTCCATAAAAATTAGATATGTCAAAAAATGGCAAAATAACGGGTTTTTCGACAAAAATCAGATTTGTCAAAAAATGGCTAAAAAAACGGGGTTTTCGACAAGAATCAGATTTGTCAAAAATTGGAAAATATCGGTTTTTTTTACAAAAACCAAATTTGTCAAAAAATGGCAAAATTAGGTTTTTTCGTCAAAAACCAAAGATTTGTCAAAAAATGACATAATAACGTTTTTTTCGTCAAAAAAAAGATTTGCCAAAAAATGCCAAAATAACGCTTTTTCGACAAAAATCAGATTTCTCAAAAAATGGCAAATAAAAAAACGGTTTTTGCCGACATATGTAAAATCAGATATGTCAAAAAGTCAAGTCAAAAGATATGTCAGATTTGTCAAGAAATGGCTAAAAAACGGGTTTTTCGACAAAAATCAGATTTGTCAAAAATTTGAAAATATTGGTTTTTTTGACAAAAATCAAATTTGTCAAAAAAATGGCTAAATTAGGTTTTTTTCGTCAAAACCAAAGATTTGTCAAAAAAATGACACAATAACGTTTTTTCGTCAAAAAAAGATTTGCCAAAAAATGACAAAATAACGTTTTTTCGACAAAAATCAGATTTGTCCAAAACTGGCAAAAAAACGGTATTTTTTCCGACAATAATCAAATTTGTCAATATGTCAAAAAATGGCAAAATAACGGTTTTTTCGACAATAATTAGATTTGTCAAAAATTGGAAAATATCGGTTTTTTTTTGACAAAAACCAAATTTGTCAAAAAATGGCAAAATTACGTTTTTTTCGTCAAAACAAAAGATTTGTCAAAAAAATGACACAATAACGTTTTTTTCGTCAAAACAAAAGATTTGCCAAAAAAATGACAAAATAACGGGTTTTTTCGACAAAAATCGGATTTGTCAAAAAATGGTAAAAAAATAAACGGTATTTTTTCCGACCAAAAATCAAAATTGTCAATAAATGGCAAAAATCACGGTTTTTTCCAACAAATTCCAAATTTGTCAAAAAAAAAAAATAAAAAAATAAAAATATTTTTGTAAATTTCAAATTTGTCAAGAATGGCAAAAATAGCGTTTTTTTCGACAAAAAATCAGATTTGGCAAAAAAACGGTATTTTTTTTCGACAAAAATCAAATTAATCAAAAAATGGCAAAATAACGGGTTTTTCCACAAAAAATCAGATATGTCAAAAAATGGCAAAAATAACGGGTTTTTCGACAAAAATCAGATTTGTCAAAAAATGGCTAAAAAAAAACGGGGTTTTCGACAATAATCAGATTTGTCAAAAATTGGAAAATATCGGTTTTTTTTGACAAAAACCAAATATGTCAAAAAAATGGCAAAATTACGTTTTTTTCGTCAAAAAAAAAAGATTTGTCAAAAAATGACACAATAAGGTTTTTTTCGACAAAACAAAAGATTTGCCAAAAAATGACAAAATAACGTTTTTTCGACAAAAATCAGATTTCTCAAAAAATGGCAAAAAAAAAAAAAACGGTTTTTGCCGACATATGTAAAATCAGATATGTCAAAAGGGCGCGAAAAAAGCGGTTATTCCGACAAAAAATCAGATTTGTTAAAAAATGGTAAAATAACGATTTTTTCGTAAAAAATCAGATTTGTCAAGAAATGGCAAAATAACGAGTTTTTCGTCAAAACTAAAGATTTGTCAAAAAATGACAATAAAACGTTTTTTCGTCAAAAAACAAAAGATTTGTCAAAAAATGACAAAATAACGTTTTTTCGACAAAAATCAAATTTATCTAAAAATGGAAAAATCAGATTTGTCAAAAAATGGCAAAAATAACGTTTTTTTCGACAAATATCGGATTTGTCAAAAAATGGCAAAAAAAATCAACGGTATTTTTCCGACAAAAATCAAAATTGTCAATAAATGGCAAAATCACGGTTTTTTCAACAAAATTCAAATTTGTCAAAAAATGGAAAAAAAATATTTTTGTAAATTTCAAATTTGTCAAGAATGGCTAATTAGCGTTTTTTTCGACAAAAAATCAGGGTTTGCCAAAAAAAATGAAAAAAAAAAGGTTTTTTTGACAATATTCAAAATTGTCAAAAAATGGCAAAATAACGTTTTTTTCGACAAAAATCAGATTTGTCCAAAACTGGCAAAAGAAAAAACGGTATTTTTTCCGACAAAAATCAAATTTATCAAAAAATGGCAAAATAACGGTTTTTTCGACAAAATCAGATATGTCAAAATATGGCAAAATGACGGTTTTTTCGACAAAAATCAAATTTAATCAAAAAATGGAAAAAAAATTATTTTTTTTTTTAAATTCAGATTTGTCAAGAATGGCAAAATAGCGGTTTTTTTCGACAAAAATAAGATATGCCAAAAATGGCAGAAACAACGGTTTTTTCGACAAAAAACAGATTGGCAAAAAAAAAAATAAGTATTTTTTCCGACAAAAATCAAATTAATCCAAAAAATGGCAAAATAACGGGGTTTTCCATAAAAATCAGATTTGTCAAAAATAACGGTTTTTTCGACAAAATTCGGATTTGTAAAAAAATGGTAAAAAAAAGGTTTTTTTGCGACAAAAAATCAAATTTATCAAAAAACTGTCGAAATAACGGGTTTTTCAACATAAATCAAGATTTTTCAAAAAATGGCAAAAAAAACGGTTTTTTCGACAAAAATCGGATTTGTCAAAAAATGGCAAAAAAACCGCATTTTTTCCGACAAAAATCAAAATTGTCAATAAATGGCAAAATCGCGGTTTTTTTCCAACAAAATCAAATTTGTCAAAAAATGGAAAAAAACAAAATATTTTTTCGTAAATTTCAAATTTGTCAAGAATGGCAAAATAGCGTTTTTTCGACAAAAATCAGTCAGTTTTGGCAAAAAAAAAACGGTATTTTTTCCGACAAAAAATCAAATTAATCAAAAAATGGCAAAATAACGGATTTTTCCATAAAAATTAGATATGTCAAAAAATGACATAATAACGTTTTTTTCGTCAAAACAAAAGATTTGCCAAAAAATGCCAAAATAACGCTTTTTCGACAAAAATCAGATTTCTCAAAAAATGGCAAATAAAAAAACGGTTTTTGCCGACATATGTAAAATCAGATATGTCAAAAAGTCAAGTCAAAAGATATGTCAGATTTGTCAAGAAATGGCTAAAAAAAACGGGTTTTTCGACAAAAAATCAGATTTGTCAAAAATTTGAAAATATCGGTTTTTTTGACAAAAATCAAATTTGTCAAAAAAAATGGCTAAATTAGGTTTTTTTCGTCAAAACCAAAGATTTGTCAAAAAATGACACAATAACGTTTTTTTCGTCAAAAAAAAAAGATTTGCCAAAAAATGACAAAATAACGTTTTTTCGACAAAAAATCAGATTTGTCCAAAACTGGCAAAAAAAACGGTATTTTTTCCGACAATAATCAAATTTGCCAATATGTCAAAAAATGGCAAAATAACGGTTTTTCGACAATAATCAGATTTGTCAAAAATTGGAAAATATACGGTTTTTTTTTGACAAAAACCAAATTTGTCAAAAAATGGCAAAATTACGTTTTTTTCGTCAAAACAAAAGATTTGTCAAAAAATGACACAATAACGTTTTTTTCGTCAAAACAAAAGATTTGCCAAAAAAATGACAAAATAACGTTTTTTCAAAAAAAATCAGATTTCTCAAAAAATGGCAAAAAAAAAACGGTTTTTGCCGACATATGTAAAATCAGATATGTCAAAAGGGCGCGAAAAAAGCGGTTATTCCGACAAAAATCAGATTTGTTAAAAAATGGTATAACGATTTTTCGAAAAAAATCAGATTTGTCAAAAAATGGCAAAATAACGTTTTTTCGACAAAAAAATCAAATTTATCTAAAAATGGAAAAATCAGATTTTGTCAAAAAATGGCAAAAATAACGGTTTCTTCGACAAAAATCGGATTTGTCAAAAAATAGGCAAAGTACCGGATTTTTTCGACAAAAATCAGATTTTTCCCAAAACTGGCAAAAAAAAATCGGTATTTTTTCCGACAAAAATCAAGTTTATCAAAAAATGGCAAAATAACGGGTTTTTCAACAAAAATCAGATTTGTCAAGAAATGGCTAAAAAAAAACGGGTTTTTCGACAAAAATCAAATTAATCAAAAAATGGCAAAATAACGGGTTTTTCAACAAAAATCAGATTTGTCAAGAAATGGCTAAAAAAACGGGTTTTTCGACAAAAATCAAATTAATCAAAAAATGGCAAAATAACGGGTTTTTCCACAAAAATTAGATATGTCAAAAAATGGCAAAAGTAACGTTTTTTTCGACAAATATCGGATTTGTCAAAAAATGGCAAAAAAAATCAACGGTATTTTTTCCGACAAAAATCAAAATTGTCAATAAATGGCAAAATCACGGTTTTTTTCAACAAAATCCAAATTTGTCAAAAAATGGAAAAAAAAAATATTTTTTGTAAATTTCAAATTTGTCAAGAATGGCTAAATTAGCGTTTTTTTCGACAAAAATCAGGTTTGCCAAAAAATGAAAAAAAATTAATTTTTTTTTGACAATATTCAAAATTGTCAAAAAATGGCAAAATAACGTTTTTTCGACAAAAATCAGATTTGTCCAAAACTGGCAAAAGAAAAAAACGGTAATTTTTCCGACAAAAAATCAAATTTATCAAAAAATGGCAAAATAACGGTTTTTTCAACAAATATTAGATATGTCAAAATATGGCAAAATGACGGTTTTTTCGGACAAAAATCAAATTTAATAAAAAATGGAAAAAAAAAATTATTTTTTTTTTTTAATTCAGATTTGTCAAGAATGGCAAAATAGCGGTTTTTTTTCGACAAAAGTCAGATATGCCAAAAAATGGTAGAAATAACGGTTTTTTTGACAAAAATCAGATTGGCAAAAAAAAAAAAAAACTTTTTTTTTCCGACAAAAATCAAATTAATCCAAAAATGGCAAAATAACGGGTTTTTCAACAAAAATCAGATTTCTCAAAAAATGGCAAAAATAACGGTTTTTTCGACAAAAATCGGATTTGTCAAAAAATGGCAAAAAAACGGCATTTTTTCCGACAAAAATCAAAATTGTCAATAAATGGCAAAATCGCGGTTTTTCCAACAAAATCCAAATTTGTCAAAAAAATGGAAAAAAAACAAAAATATTTTTGTAAATTTCAAATTTATCAAGAATGGCAAAATAGCGTTTTTTTTCGACGAAAATCAGATTTGGCAAAAAAAAACGGTATTTTTTCCGACAAAAATCAAATTAATCAAAAAATGGCAAAATAACGGATTTTTCCATAAAAATTAGATATGTCAAAAAATGGCAAAAATAACGGGTTTTTCGACAAAAATCAGATTTGTCAAAAAATGGCTAAAAAAACGGGATTTTCGACAAAAATCAAAATTGTCAATAAATGGCAAAATCACGGTTTTTTCCTACAAAATCCAAATTTGTCAAAAAATGGAAAAAAATAAAAATTTTTTTGTAAACTTCAAATTTGTCAAGAATGGCAAAATAGCTTTTTTTTTCGACAAAAATCAGATTTGCCAAAAAAAAACGGTATTTTTTCCGACCAAAAATCAAATTAATCAAAAAATGGCAAAATAACGGATTTTTCCATAAAAATTAGATATGTCAAAAAATGGCAAAAATAACGTTTTTTTCGACAAAAATCGGATTTGTCAAAAAATGGCAAACAAAAATAAACGGTATTTTTTCCGACAAAAATCAAATTTGTCAATAAATGGCAAAATCACGGTTTTTTTCAACAAAATCCAAATTTGTCAAAAAATGGAAAAAAAAAATATTTTTGTAAATTTCAAATTTGTCAAGAATGGCTAAATAGCGTTTTTTTTCGACAAAAAATCAGGTTTGCCAAAAAATGAAAAAAAAAAAATTAATTTTTTTGACAATATTCAAAATTGTCAAAAAAATGGCAAAATAACGTTTTTTCGACAAAAATCAGATTTGTCCAAAACTGGCAAAAAGAAAAAACGGTATTTTTTCCGACAAAAATCAAATTTATCAAAAAATGGCAAAATAACGGGGTTTTCCATAAAAATCAGATTTGTCAAAAATAACGGTTTTTTCGACAAAAATCGGATTTGTAAAAAAATGACAAAAAAAAAAAAACGGTATTTTTTTCCGACAAAAAATCAAATTTATCAAAAAACTGGCGAAATAACGGGTTTTTCAACATAAATCAGATTTTTCAAAAAATGGCAAAAATAACGGTTTTTTCGACAAAAATCGGATTTGTCAAAAAATGGCAAAAAAAAAAAACGGTATTTTTTCCGACCAAAATCAAAATTGTCAATAAATGGCAAAATCACGGTTTTTTTCAACAAAATCCAAATTTGTCAAAAAATGGAAAAAAAAAAAATTTTTTTGTAAATTTCAAATTTGTCAAGAATGGCTAAATAGCGTTTTTTTCGACAAAAATCAGGTTTGCCAAAAAATGAAAAAAAAAATTAATTTTTTTGACAATATTCAAAATTGTCAAAAAATGGCAAAATAACGTTTTTTTCGACAAAAATCAGATTTGTCCAAAACTGGCAAAAGAAAAAACGGTATTTTTTCCGACAAAAATCAAATTTATCAAAAAATGGCAAAATAACGGTTTTTTCAACAAATATTAGATATGTCAAAATATGGCAAAATGACGGTTTTTTCGGACAAAAATCAAATTTAATAAAAAATGGAAAAAAAAAAAAAAATTTTTTTTTAAATTCAGATTTGTCAAGAATGGCAAAATAGCGGTTTTTTTTCGACAAAAGTCAGATATGCCAAAAAATGGCAGAAACAACGGTTTTTTCGACAAAAATCAGATTGGCAAAAAAAAAACTGTATTTTTTCCGACAAAAATCAAATTAATCCAAAAATGGCAAAATAACGGGGTTTTCCATAAAAATCAGATTTGTCAAAAATAACGGTTTTTTCGACAAAAATCGGATTTGTAAAAAAATGACAAAAAAAAAACGGTATTTTTGCGACAAAAATCAAATTTATCAAAAAACTGGCGAAATAACGGGTTTTTCAACATAAATCAGATTTTTCAAAAAACGGCAAAAATAACGGTTTTTTCGACAAAAATCGGATTTGTCAAAAAATTGCAAAAAAACAAACGGGTTTTTCCGACATATGTAAAATCAGATATGTCAAAAAGGCGCGAAAATACCGGTTATTCCGACAAAAATCAGATTTGTTAAAAAATGGCAAAATAACGGTTTTTTCAACAAATATTAGATATGTCAAAATATGGGAAAATGACGGTTTTTTCGGACAAAAATCAAATTTAATAAAAAAAATGGAAAAAAAAAAATTTTTTTTTTTTTAATTCAGATTTGTCAAGAATGGCAAAATAGCGGTTTTTTCGACAAAACAAAAGATTTGTCAAAAAATGACAATATAACGTTTTTTTCGTCAAAACCAAAGATTTGCCAAAAAATGACAAAATAGCGTTTTTTTTCGTCAAAACAAAAGATTTGCCAAAAAATGACAAAATAACGTTTTTTCGACAAAAATCAGATTTCTCAAAAAATGGCAAAAAAAAACAAACGGGTTTTTCCGACATATGTAAAATCAGATATGTCAAAAAGGCGCGAAAATACCGGTTATTCCGACAACATTTAGATTTGTCAAAAAATGGCAAAATAAAGTTTTTTTTTCGACAAAAATCAGATTTGCCAAAAAATGGGAAAAAAAAAACGTTTTTTGTTCAAAATTCTGATTTATCAAAAATTTCAAAATATCGGCTCATTTCGACAAAAATCAGATATGTCAAAAAATGGCAAAATAACGGTTTTTTCGACAAAAAATCAGATTTGTCAAAATTTGAAAAATATCGGTTTTTTTTCGACAAAAATCAAATTTGTCAAAAAATGGCAAAATTAGGTTTTTTTCGTCAAAACCAAAGATTTGTCAAAAAATGACACAATAACGTTTTTTTCGTCAAAACAAAAGATTTGCCAAAAAATGACAAAATAACGACTTTTCGACAAAAAGCGGATTTCTCAAAAAATGGCAAAAAAAACGGTTTTTGCCGACACATGTAAAATCAGATATGTCAAAAAGGCGCGAAAATAGCGGTTATTCCGACAAAAATTAAATTTGTTAAAAAATGGCATTAGGATTTTTCGTAAAAATCAGATTTGTCAAAAAATAGCAAAATAACGAGCTTTTCGTCAAAACTAAAGATTTGTCCAAAAATTACAATATAAGTTTTTTTGTCAAAAAAAAAAAGATTTGTTAAAAAATGACAAAATAAAGTTCTTTCGACAACCAGTTGAAAAGGCTACAGTCGACCGCATTCGACAGTATAATACCCTGTACAGGCTTCTATATTAAGAGTATTTTGATAATAGATACTTTCATTAAAATAAAAGTAAGAACATAAAAGGTGTTTAAAGAAAACCCCTTTGAAACTCGCATTTTGCATATGAATTCTTTGCTTGCTTATAGCAGCTAATTTTCACATATTTATACTTATTCAATCAAAAGCTGAGTGTTACGACACTTAAATTTCTTATGCCTGTGTCGCAGTAGTTCCCTATCTCGCTCGCACAAATATGCACACATGGTAAGCAGACGCATGTATCACAGTCGTTCGCTGTCTCGCTCGCACACATGTGCTGCCTGCTGCTCTACGATTCCGTGGAAAAATAACTTTTATTGCTGATTAAAAAAAACGGTATTTTTTCCGACCAAAATCAAAATTGTCAATAAATGGCAAAATCACGGTTTTTTCCAACAAAATCCAAATTTGTCAAAAAATGGAAAAAAAAAATAAAAATATTTTTGTAAATTTCAAATTTGTCAAGAATGGCAAAATAGCGTTTTTTCGACAAAACAAAAAGATTTGCCAAAAAATGACAAAATAACGTTTTTTCGACAAAAATCAGATTTCTCAAAAAATGGCAAAAAAAACAAACGGGTTTTTCCGACATATGTAAAATCAGATATGTCAAAAAGGCGCGAAAATACCGGTTATTCCGACAAAAATCAGATTTGTTAAAAAATGGCAAAATAACGGTTTTTTCAACAAATATTAAATATGTCAAAATATGGGAAAATGACGGTTTTTTCGGACAAAAATCAAATTTAATAAAAAAATGGAAAAAAAAATTTTTTTTTTTTTAATTCAGATTTGTCAAGAATGGCAAAATAGCGGTTTTTTCGACAAAACAAAAGATTTGTCAAAAAATGACAATATAACGTTTTTTTCGTCAAAACAAAAGATTTGCCAAAAAATGACAAAATAGCGTTTTTTTTCGTCAAAACAAAAGATTTGCCAAAAAATGACAAAATAACGTTTTTTCGACAAAAATCAGATTTCTCAAAAAATGGCAAAAAAAAACAAACGGGTTTTTCCGACATATGTAAAATCAGATATGTCAAAAAGGCGCGAAAATACCGGTTATTCCGACAACATTTAGATTTGTCAAAAAATGGCAAAATAAAGTTTTTTTTCGACAAAAATCAGATTTGCCAAAAAATGGCAAAAAAAAACGTTTTTCCCGACAAAAATAATAATGTCAACATATGGGAAAAAAAATTAAAAAATAGGAAAATAATAAATAAAATGTAAAAAATAACGGTTTTTTTTTCAAAATTCAGATTTGTCATAAAATGGCAAAGTAACGGTTTTTTTTGACAAAAATCAGGTTTTCCAAAAAATGAAAAAAAAAATTAATTTTTTGTTCAAAATTCTGATTTATCAAAAATTTCAAAATATCGGCTCATTTCGACAAAAATCAGATATGTCAAAAAATGGCAAAATAACGGTTTTTTTTCGACAAAAAATCAGATTTGTCAAAATTTGAAAAATATCGGTTTTTTTTCGACAAAAAATCAAATTTGTCAAAAAATGGCAAAATTAGGTTTTTTTTCGTCAAAACCAAAGATTTGTCAAAAAATGACACAATAACGTTTTTTCGTCAAAACAAAAGATTTGCCAAAAAATGACAAAATAACGACTTTTCGACAAAAAGCGGATTTCTCAAAAAATGGCAAAAAAAACGGTTTTTGCCGACACATGTAAAATCAGATATGTCAAAAAGGCGCGAAAATAGCGGTTATTCCGACAAAAAATTAAATTTGTTAAAAAATGGCATTAGGATTTTTCGTAAAAAATCAGATTTGTCAAAAAATAGCAAAATAACGAGCTTTTCGTCAAAACTAAAGATTTGTCCAAAAATTACAATATAAGTTTTTTTTCGTCAAAAAAAAAGATTTGTTAAAAAATGACAAAATAAAGTTCTTTCGACAACCAGTTGAAAAGGCTACAGTCGACCGCATTCGACAGTATAATACCCTGTACAGGCTTCTATATTAAGAGTATTTTGATAATAGATACTTTCATTAAAATAAAAGTAAGAACATAAAAGGTGTTTAAAGAAAACCCCTTTGAAACTCGCATTTTGCATATGAATTCTTTGCTTGCTTATAGCAGCTAATTTTCACATATTTATACATATTCAATCAAAAGCTGAGTGTTACGACACTTAAATTTCTTATGCCTGTGTCGCAGTAGTTCCCTATCTCGCTCGCACAAATATGCACACATGGTAAGCAGACGCATGTATCACAGTCGTTCGCTGTCTCGCTCGCACACATGTGCTGCCTGCTGCTCTATGATTCCGTGGAAAAATAACTTTTATTGCTGATTAAAAAAACGGTATTTTTCCGACCAAAATCAAAATTGTCAATAAATGGCAAAATCACGGTTTTTTCCAACAAAATCCAAATTTGTCAAAAAATGGAAAAAAAATAAAAATATTTTTGTAAATTTCAAATTTGTCAAGAATGGCAAAATAGCGTTTTTCGACAAAACAAAAGATTTGCCAAAAAATGACAATATAACGTTTTTTCGTCAAAACAAAAGATTTGCCAAAAAATGACAAAATAGCGTTTTTTTCGTCAAAACAAAAGATTTGCCAAAAAATGACAAAATAACGTTTTTTCGACAAAAATCAGATTTCTCAAAAAATGGCAAAAAAAAAAACGGGTTTTCCGACATATGTAAAATCAGATATGTCAAAAAGGCGCGAAAATACCGGTTATTCCGACAACATTTAGATTTGTCAAAAAATGGCAAAATAAAAGTTTTTTTTCGACAAAAATCAGATTTGCCAAAAAATGGGAAAAAAAAACGTTTTTTGTTCAAAATTCTGATTTATCAAAAATTTCAAAATATCGGCTCATTTCGACAAAAATCAGATATGTCAAAAAATGGCAAAATAACGGTTTTTTCGACAAAAATCAGATTTGTCAAAATTTGAAAAATATCGGTTTTTTTTCGACAAAAATCAAATTTGTCAAAAAATGGCAAAATTAGGTTTTTTCGTCAAAACCAAAGATTTGTCAAAAAATGACACAATAACGTTTTTTTCGTCAAAACAAAAGATTTGCCAAAAAATGACAAAATAACGACTTTTCGACAAAAAGCGGATTTCTCAAAAAATGGCAAAAAAAACGGTTTTTGCCGACACATGTAAAATCAGATATGTCAAAAAGGCGCGAAAATAGCGGTTATTCCGACAAAAATTAAATTTGTTAAAAAATGGCATTAGGATTTTTCGTAAAAAATCAGATTTGTCAAAAAATAGCAAAATAACGAGCTTTTCGTCAAAACTAAAGATTTGTCCAAAAATTACAATATAAGTTTTTTTCGTCAAAAAAAAGATTTGTTAAAAAATGACAAAATAAAGTTCTTTCGACAACCAGTCGAAAAGGCTACAGTCGACCGCATTCGACAGTATAATACCCTGTACAGGCTTCTATATTAAGAGTATTTTGATAATAGATACTTTCATTAAAATAAAAGTAAGAACATAAAAGGTGTTTAAAGAAAACCCCTTTGAAACTCGCATTTTGCATATGAATTCTTTGCTTGCTTATAGCAGCTAATTTTCACATATTTATACTTATTCAATCAAAAGCTGAGTGTTACGACACTTAAATTTCTTATGCCTGTGTCGCAGTAGTTCCCTATCTCGCTCGCACAAAAATGCACACATGGTAAGCAGACGCATGTATCACAGTCGTTCGCTGTCTCGCTCGCACACATGTGCTGCCTGCTGCTCTACGATTCCGTGGAAAAATAACTTTTATTGCTGATTAAAAAAACGGTATTTTTTTCCGACCAAAATCAAAATTGTCAATAAATGGCAAAATCACGGTTTTTTCCAACAAAATCCAAATTTGTCAAAAAATGGAAAAAAAATAAAAATATTTTTGTAAATTTCAAATTTGTCAAGAATGGCAAAATAGCGTTTTTTTTCGACAAAACAAAAGATTTGCCAAAAAATGACAAAATAACGTTTTTTCGACAAAAATAAGATTTCTCAAAAAATGGCAAAAAAACAAACGGGTTTTTCCGACATATGTAAAATCAGATATGTCAAAAAGGCCGGAAAATACCGGTTATTCCGACAAAAATCAGATTTGTTAAAAAATGGCAAAATAACGGTTTTTTCAACAAATATTAGATATGTCAAAATATGGGAAAATGACGGTTTTTTCGGACAAAAAATCAAATTTAATAAAAAAATGGAAAAAAAAAATTTTTTTTTAATTCAGATTTGTCAAGAATGGCAAAATAGCGGTTTTTTTCGACAAAACAAAAGATTTGTCAAAAAATGACAATATAACGTTTTTTTCGTCAAAACAAAAGATTTGCCAAAAAATGACAAAATAGCGTTTTTTTTCGTCAAAACAAAAGATTTGCCAAAAAATGACAAAATAACGTTTTTTCGACAAAAATCAGATTTCTCAAAAAATGGCAAAAAAAAACAAACGGGTTTTTCCGACATATGTAAAATCAGATATGTCAAAAAGGCGCGAAAATACCGGTTATTCCGACAACATTTAGATTTGTCAAAAAATGGCAAAATAAAGTTTTTTTTTCGACAAAAAATCAGATTTGCCAAAAAATGGCAAAAAAAAACGTTTTTCCCGACAAAAATAATAATGTCAACATATGGGAAAAAAATTAAAAAATGGGAAAATAATAAATAAAATGTAAAAAAATAACGGTTTTTTTCAAAATTCAGATTTGTCATAAAATGGCAAAGTAACGGTTTTTTTTGACAAAAATCAGGTTTTCCAAAAAATGAAAAAAAAATTAATTTTTTGTTCAAAATTCTGATTTATCAAAAATTTCAAAATATCGGCTCATTTCGACAAAAATCAGATATGTCAAAAAATGGCAAAATAACGGTTTTTCGACAAAAATCAGATTTGTCAAAATTTGAAAAATATCGGTTTTTTTTCGACAAAAATCAAATTTGTCAAAAAATGGCAAAATTAGGTTTTTTTCGTCAAAACCAAAGATTTGTCAAAAAATGACACAATAACGTATTTTTCGTCAAAACAAAAGATTTGCCAAAAAATGACAAAATAACGACTTTTCGACAAAAAGCGGATTTCTCAAAAAATGGCAAAAAAAACGGTTTTTGCCGACACATGTAAAATCAGATATGTCAAAAAGGCGCGAAAATAGCGGTTATTCCGACAAAAATTAAATTTGTTAAAAAAATGGCATTAGGATTTTTCGTAAAAAATCAGATTTGTCAAAAAATAGCAAAATAACGAGCTTTTCGTCAAAACTAAAGATTTGTCCAAAAATTACAATATAAGTTTTTTTTCGTCAAAAAAAAGATTTGTTAAAAAATGACAAAATAAAGTTCTTTCGACAACCAGTTGAAAAGGCTACAGTCGACCGCATTCGACAGTATAATACCCTGTACAGGCTTCTATATTAAGAGTATTTTGATAATAGATACTTTCATTAAAATAAAAGTAAGAACATAAAAGGTGTTTAAAGAAAACCCCTTTGAAACTCGCATTTTGCATATGAATTCTTTGCTTGCTTATAGCAGCTAATTTTCACATATTTATACATATTCAATCAAAAGCTGAGTGTTACGACACTTAAATTTCTTATGCCTGTGTCGCAGTAGTTCCCTATCTCGCTCGCACAAATATGCACACATGGTAAGCAGACGCATGTATCACAGTCGTTCGCTGTCTCGCTCGCACACATGTGCTGCCTGCTGCTCTATGATTCCGTGGAAAAATAACTTTTATTGCTGATTAAAAAACGGTATTTTTTCCGACCAAAATCAAAATTGTCAATAAATGGCAAAATCACGGTTTTTTCCAACAAAATCCAAATTTGTCAAAAAATGGAAAAAAAAAAAAATAAAAATATTTTTGTAAATTTCAAATTTGTCAAGAATGGCAAAATAGCGTTTTTTTCGACAAAACAAAAGATTTGCCAAAAAATGACAAAATAACGTTTTTTCGACAAAAATCAGATTTCTCAAAAAATGGCAAAAAAACAAACGGGTTTTTCCGACATATGTAAAATCAGATATGTCAAAAAAGGCGCGAAAATACCGGTTATTCCGACAAAAATCAGATTTGTTAAAAAATGGCAAAATAACGGTTTTTTCAACAAATATTAGATATGTCAAAATATGGGAAAATGACGGTTTTTTCGGACAAAAATCAAATTTAATAAAAAAAATGGAAAAAAAAAATATTTTTTTTTTTTAATTCAGATTTGTCAAGAATGGCAAAATAGCGGTTTTTTCGACAAAACAAAAGATTTGTCAAAAAATGACAATATAACGTTTTTTTCGTCAAAACAAAAGATTTGCCAAAAAATGACAAAATAGCGTTTTTTTTTCCGTCAAAACAAAAGATTTGCCAAAAATGACAAAATAACGTTTTTCGACAAAAATCAGATTTCTCAAAAAATGGCAAAAAAAAACAAACGGGTTTTCCGACATATGTAAAATCAGATATGTCAAAAAGGCGCGAAAATACCGGTTATTCCGACAACATTTAAATTTGTCAAAAAATGGCAAAATAAAGTTTTTTTTCGACAAAAATCAGATTTGCCAAAAAATGGCAAAAAAAAAACGTTTTTCCCGACAAAAATAATAATGTCAACATATGGGAAAAAAATTAAAAAATGGGAAAATAATAAATAAAATGTAAAAAATAACGGTTTTTTTTCAAAATTCAGATTTGTCATTAAAATGGCAAAGTAACGGTTTTTTTTGACAAAAATCAGGTTTTCCAAAAAATTAAAAAAATTAATTTTTTGTTCAAAATTCTGATTTATCAAAAATTTCAAAATATCGGCTCATTTCGACAAAAAATCAGATATGTCAAAAAATGGCAAAATAACGGTTTTTTTCGACAAAAATCAGATTTGTCAAAATTTGAAAAATATCGGTTTTTTTCGACAAAAATCAAATTTGTCAAAAAATGGCAAAATTAGGGTTTTTTCGTCAAAACCAAAGATTTGTCAAAAAATGACAGAATAACGTTTTTTTCGTCAAAACAAAAGATTTGCCAAAAAATGACAAAATAACGACTTTTCGACAAAAAGCGGATTTCTCAAAAAATGGCAAAAAAACGGTTTTGGCCGACACATGTAAAATCAGATATGTCAAAAAGGCGCGAAAATAGCGGTTATTCCGACAAAAAATTAAATTTGTTAAAAAATGGCATTAGGATTTTTTCGGAAAAAATCAGATTTGTCAAAAAATAGCAAAATAACGAGCTTTTCGTCAAAACTAAAGATTTGTCCAAAAATTACAATATAAGTTTTTTTCGTCAAAAAAAGATTTGTTAAAAAATGACAAAATAAAGTTCTTTCGACAACCAGTCGAAAAGGCTACAGTCGACCGCATTCGACAGTATAATACCCTGTACAGGCTTCTATATTAAGAGTATTTTGATAATAGATACTTTCATTAAAATAAAAGTAAGAACATAAAAGGTGTTTAAAGAAAACCCCTTTGAAACCCCCATTTTGCAAAAAAATTTTTGCTTGCTTCTTGAAAAGCCTAAATTTACAGATATTTATACATATTCAATCAAAAAGCTGAGTGTTACGACACTTAAATTTCTTATGCCTGTGTCGCAGTAGTTCCCCTATCTCGCCTCGCACAAATATGCACACATGGTAAGCAGACGCATGTCACAGTCGTTCGCGTTCAGTCTCGCTCCGCACACATGTGCTGCCTGCTGCTCTACGATTCCGTGGAAAAAATAACTTTTATTGCTGATTATCTGTCTTATTTACAAACCGATCTTGATGAAACTTTCAGCGTTCCTTCTACATATCATTCTTAACGCACCTGTTAAGTTAGAAGTGTCTACGTTGAAAAATGTGGCTATTATTCGTTTTTTTCCATTTGCGTGGGAAGGGGGGGAGTTATCCAAAATTTGCGTATGGTATACAGGAACCTTGATGTCAAATTTGGTGTCTCTAGCTCTTATAGTTGCTGAGATCGACGCGTTCATACAGACGGACAGACGGACAGACAGACAGACGGACATGGCTCAATCGACTCGGCTGTTGATGCTGATCAAGAATATATATACTTTATAGGGTCGGAGATGTCTCCTTCTGCCTTTTACAAAAATTTTTTCACAAAAGTTAATATATCCCTGTACAGGGTATAAAAATCAAATTTATCTAAAAATGGCAAAAATCAGATTTGTCAAAAAATGGCAAAAATAACGGTTTCTTCGACAAAAATCGGATTTGTCAAAAAATAGCAGAGTACCGGATTTTTTCGACAAAAATCAGATTTGTCCAAAACTGGCAAAAAAAAACGGTATTTTTTCCGACAAAAATCAAATTTGTCAATATGTCAAAAAATGGCAAAATAACGGTTTTTCGACAAAATCAGATTTGTCAAAAAAATAGCAAAAAAAAAAAAAGCGTTTTTGCCGACAAAAATAATAATGTCAACATATGGGAAAAAAATTAAAAAATGGGAAAATAATAAATAAAATGTAAAAAATAACGGTTTTTTTTTTCAAAATTCTGATTTGTCAAAAATTTTAAAATATCGGCTCATTTCGACAAAAATCAGATATGTCAAAAAATGGCAAAATAACGGTTTTTTCGACAAAAATCAGATTTGTCAAAATTTGGAAAATATCGGTTTTTTTCGATAAAAATCAAATTTGTCAAAAAATGGCAAAATTAGGTTTTTTCGTCAAAACCAAAGATTTGTCAAAAAATGACACAATAACGTTTTTTTCGTCAAAACAAAAGATTTGCCAATAAATGACAAAATAACGCCTTTTCGACAAAAATCAGATTTCTCAAAAAATGGCAAAAAAAAAACGGTTTTTGCCGACACATGTAAAATCAGATATGTCAAAAAGGCGCGAAAAAAGCGGTTATTCCGACAAAAAATCAGATTTGTTAAAAAATGGTATAACGATTTTTCGTAAAAAATCAGATTTGTCAAATAATGACAATATAATGTTTTTTTCGACAAAAATCAGATTTCTCAAAAAATGGCAAAAAAAAAAAACGGTTTTTGCCGACATATGTAAAATCAGATATGTCAAAAGGGCGCGAAAAAAGCGGTTACTCCAACAAAAATCAGATTTGTTAAAAAATGGTATAACGATTTTTCGTAAAAAATCAGATTTGTCAAAAAATGACAATATAACGTTTTTTCGTCAAAACAAAAGATTTATTAAAAAATGACAAAATAACGTTTTTTCGACAAAAATTCAAATTTATCTAAAAATTGAAAAATCAGATTTGTCAAAAAATGGCAAAAATAACGGTTTCTTCGACAAAAATCGGATTTGTCAAAAAATAGCAGAGTACCGGATTTTTTCGACAAAAATCAGATTTTTCCTAAACTGGCAAAAAAAGAATCGGTATTTTTTCCGACAAAAATCAAATTTGTCAACAAATGGCAAAATAACGGTTTATTCGACAAAAATCAGATTTCTCAAAATATGTCAAAAAAACGGTTTTTGCCGACATATGTAAAATCAGATCAGATTTTCGACAAAAATCAGATATGTCAAAAAAATGCAAAAATAACGTTTTTTTCGTCAAAACAGAAGATTTGTCAAAAAATGACAAAATAACGTTTTTTTTCGTCAATTCAAAAGATTTGCCAAAAAATGACAAAATAAAATTTTTTTCGACAAAAATCACATTTCCCAAAAAAATGGCAAAAAAAAAAACGGATTTTGCCGACATATGTAAAATCAGATATGTCAAAAGAGGGCGCGAAAAAAGCGGTTATTCCGACAAAAAATCAGATATGTTAAAAAATGGTATAACGATTTTTCGTAAAAAAATCAGATTTGTCAAAAAATGACAATATAACGTTTTTTCGTCAAAACAAAAGATTTTTTTTTAAAAAAAGGACAAAATAACGTTTTTTCGATAAAAATCAAATTTATCTAAAAATGGAAAAATCAGATTTGTCAAAAAATGGCAAAAATAACGGTTTCTTCGACAAAAATCGGATTTGTGAAAAAATAGCAGAGTACCGGATTTTTTCGACAAAAATCAGATTTTTCCCAACCTGGCAAAAAAAGAATCGGTATTTTTCCGACAAAAAATCAAATTTGTCAACAAATGGCAAAATAACGGTTTATTCGACAAAAATCAGATTTCTCAAAA